>JAXCHB010000533.1:0-71604 GCA_036926305.1 Uropetala carovei
GACCATTAGTGACCGATGCGTAGAAATACCCTCGGAGCCACTCTTCTCCCTGAATACTAAAAACCTAACAACCGAACAGATTTCTCCCTCTTTCCTCCTCCTCACTAAGATAGGTGTTCTTCTCTTTCTCTACACTATCATTCTACTCCCAATCGCTAAGTGAGATGAGAAAAGAGTGAAAAAGAAACTGAGGTTGACGCACGCTTAGGTGCGCTCTCCCTCCCTTGTCCTCCTCTCCCTTTTCTTGTCCTCTCCTTCCCTTGTCCTCCTCTCCCTTTTCTTGTCTTCTGCATCCTTGCACTATCTCCTCCCACGACACCATCTCCCACTCTCGAAAAACGCGACGGAAAAAAGGCAAAATGACTGCTTCGGAGGGAGCTCCTAGATAAACCTGCGGAGGTTGCCAACGCAAGGTAAATAAACAGCCGCCGCCGAAAATCCCAGAAACTCATGGATTATGAAAAATTATTCGACGCGTGGTAGGAGGTGGAATGTATTTTTTTTGCTCCTCTTCGGATGATCCTTAAAGTGGAATTTTCGGAGAAATGGTGTTTGTATATCCCTTCGATACGGCGTTACTTCAAAATAAAACTAGCAAAGGATTTTGCGGGATTATCCAATGCGAGAAAGTGGAAAATTTTGCGCCATGTATTTGGAAAAGAGTGAATCTTTTTTCCTTTCCTCGATCAGTATTATTATGGATAATAATTATGATGCAACGCAATTTATTTTGATCGCATAGAGAGAGAAAGAGAGATTATCAATCCAAGAAGTTCACAATCACACAGTATCAGCTATAGTGATTTTTTCGTGATTCGCACCATATATTTACTCCTCATATCTAGGAGATCCTCCCATCTGTATAACGGACATGTATTATCAAAATTTTTAAGCAGTAGGCATTCGTATTTATTGCTGCATATTTCCTCCATTTCATTTGCTAACTTTAAAAAGTCCTTTTCGTGACAAATTATTTTCGATCGCCAGGATATTCTCTGACATTCACTGTCATTTAGTTCCGAGAATTTTAAAAACCAAATCGGCCTTATTCGTTATACTGATTCCAAATCTACGCCATATGCACTAGAAAATTTAAAGCTAGATATTACGATAATATTCGCTTGTCCAACCGTCGAATCGAATTATTAACTATTGTGAAATCTAGAAATTTCCGAAGGGGGAGGGGGGGAGAATATGTACCATTTTCCCACGGGGGTGCGGAATATTTTTAATATTGACACTAAATTTTTGTCAAAATTATATTCATTGTTTATGTTTTAAATGTATTGTGAATGCAAAATTAAATGTTATTGTAAAACATTATTCAAATATTAGACTATTTATAAGTATCAAAATGTTAACCCTTTATATAATAATATAAATTATATATTAAACTACGTTGTGTTTGGGACTTCCCGTCAGTATATATAAAGGGTTAATATAAAAACGCTTTGCACCTTAAAAACCAAGGGCTTCATGCTTCAAGAAACCACCGTTTTAATGAAATGAAATTGATATTTATAATTTAAATTTTATCAATTTATTAGGCTCACAACCAACCCTCCGACCTCCCGACCGACATCCCGACCCCTCGACCGACGGACTACAACTTTAATATAAAGTTAACATATCTGAATATGAATTATAGTGCATTTCAAAAATTTCATTCACCTCCTTTATTTTTGTAACATTCCTAAATAAGCCCCTAAGGCAGTAATTCACTTATACGTCTTTCTTCATTCCCCTTCGAAAACGTATAACTGAGGTTTTACTGTATTGTATTAAATTATGTTTAATTTATTAGAAGTGTAATATGATAAAAAGTATATAATCAAAATTTAAAAACGTATCCTTTTAATTTATAAAGTCAATTATCTAAGAAACTTAGAGAATATCATAGAATTCGTAAAAAAATATGACACATTTGTTGGCTGAATGCTCGGCGCCAGCCTCCAAAAAGGTTGTAATATTGATAGATTAGCCTATGCACTATTTAAACAATAAGATTTTGAATACTTATCAAACTGCTAATTAAATAGCGATGAAATAGACAGCGGCACACGATAAATTGTTACACTAGATTGTTGTTATTCCTGATAGAGTCGACACACTATCATTCAACACATAACACTGGCCCGGCTCACTGTTACACGCTAGCAGATCTCAATATCACTGATCTTAACTCGCCAGTAAAATCTTCTAAAAAATAATGGAAAAACCCTAGATGGCGAAATGTCTCCTACAAAGAATCTAAGGCATCTTGGGACATAGAGAAGCTCAGTTAGAGGTGGGGGAGAACTCTAAACAAAAGGAAAGGAAGTCCCCAAAAAAGAAAAGTGTATTTTTTGAAATATCACAGCACCGCCACACCCTCAGTCGCAGTAAACGTTTTGGGTAAACCCTTTATGCAGGAACCGCGAAGGAGCGACGGATTTGTGTCAGAAGACTTAAGAGGCATTTCTAAAGGCCGCTTAAACGGGAGACGTCTATATCAATAAAACGAATAGAAACTATAAACTAAATATAGTGAACAAGGGTGGAAGCAGTACCAAGGCAATTAACCGAGCTCATTGTTACAGCCCCTTACCGGCACCTTTGAATCCCTCAGGGGCGTAGCGTAGACCATGTCATGAAGGTCATCGCCCAGTAGCGTAGCTACCATATAGAAAGAGTAGGCAATGCCTAAGGGCCCTCGAACAAAAGGGGCCCATACGTTGTGTATGGGCCCGCTTAGGGGGCCCATCAGCGATTCTTGCCTAGGGGTCCGAAACCTCTAGCTACGCTACTGTCATCGCCGCTACTCGGGGTTCGAAGCCAGGGAAAACACGATACTATCTTTAATGCACCCGGTGCGAGGGTTCTCAAAAGGATCCGCAGGAACCCTGAGAAAGACGGCGATTATAAATACGACAAGAAGGGGAAATTTCGAAATGTTCGGGAATCTCAATTTTTTTTCTATTTTTGTGATTTTCTCTTCTCTTGGTTTGAGAATGCCTGCCTGATCCGTTTATGCCGAAAATGAAGCCCACTGGGAGAACCGTCCCGCAGCATGACGGCTCTCCGCCGAGTTCTTTCGCTTACTCCTGGAGAGTACCCAGTGGGGTGGGGGGGGGGCGATCGCCCCCCCCCCTTGGATTCTCCCTTGATTGTGAGGAGAAGTAGGGGAAAGCCTGGTGGGGTGATGTACAAAGGCTTCGTGGGCCCCGGGACCGCTTCGGTAGCCGTAAAGGCCTTCCAGAAACCCTGAAAATCCTTGCAATGTGTTATCATTGTGTTAATAGTCGATTTAGAGGCATATGGCGCAGGTTTAGATTTGCTTTATGTTAATGAAATTGTAAATACCAGTTGGAAGTGTATAGTGTTGTAATATTTATGAGGGATTTGGAGGATGAAGACTGTGAGTGTATTGTATGTTGTAAGTGTATTAGTTGTTCTGTGTGTCTGACTCTGTAAAGTTGCCACCTGGCCTAGGGGCCAAATTGTAACATTTATGTAATAATAACAATAATTAAATGTTTAACTCTGTAAGACCCTTTTCGTGCCTTGACACACCCGTCTCGCCCTTTTTTCAGTCAAGCATATTAACAACGATCTGCATCCTTTAAACCTTTATTATAACATTTGTAACGTTTACTTTTCAAACAACAGTAAAAGCCCTCTTCGTTCGTCCTATTCCAGTTTCCTTGCCGCAGCAAATGAATTGTTGCAATGAATAAGATATCGACCATGTTCTGGAGGCCAAAAGTGTGTCCTACCGCTGAGTTTTCTTTAAATTTGTGATATTTTGTAAAAAAGAGAATTATTTTGAGCGGATGAACGGCCAATCCATCGAACAACAATAAAATTGGGGATCTCTTTGTCTGGTAACTCGGCTTTGACTTGTCCGACATGTGATACCCTATCGGTAACTAAGCTACCGTCAGCATTCCTCTCAGCTTCCTCGAAGCACTTGATTCCCTTCCCGCTTCGAGGAGGGGGGGGGTGCGGCCTTATTTAAGAACTTTGCAAAAGAAATAATGATGTCAAGAGAGAATAACACACTCCGGTACAAAATGAGTTTCAGTTTTCCATTTGTTTACGCACTTTCAATATAGCAACAAAGCAAATTTGCCTCGAATTTAGCCATCGTTTGACAAATAGTGATATTATTAGATTAGTGATACTCCGATCATCCGGGTGTGCGCATACACTATGTGAGTGCGCGTGCGCACGAGTAGATACATTCCTACATATTTGAAAGCATCATGAATGCATTTTTTGCATAAAAACACGCCATCTTGACAGATCGATCGCATAAAATGCAGGCGAAATTCCAAAACACTTCAGTCCTATCGATTAAAATAATTACAATCTTTCTTTTGCTCGAGGCTTTCAGGTTTTAAGGAAGAGGAGGAAACGTAAGCTCGTTAACGTACGTTCTTCCTTTTATGAGGAAAGCAGAACACGAATCAGAAGGACAACAGCGAAGTCGAGGCGTAACCTACTTTCCACGTGACGATGCTTCGGCTTAAGGTGCTCCCGAAACCACGCGACGGCGAAAGATTGGAAGGGGAAAAGGATGCAAAAATAACGAGACCATTTCTAGTCTGGGAGTTTTTTAATTATGGATGCCGATCAAACTCTCCTGCATTCTCATTTCAATCTTTAAATGGCTTATGTCTAGTCTGCTCGTCCGTCGAATGAATATTTCGTGAACGTCCATATCGACCCTGGGCATACACGGTTTGGAAATGACATACGGCGTGCCTGAAAAAAATGGAACGGAGAAAGAGCGGAGAATGAAAATAGTTCATGTGATGGAAGTTTATATGAATTTAAAATATATATCCATCAATCTCGACAAAATTTAGCAAATGATCGTTAGTAATTTAATTTATATATCTGGATAATTGATAAACAATTCGCAATTCCCGGCACACAAATCAATAAGATTTATCGAGCAAAAGATGTAACAAAATGTTATCATTATTATTTTAAAACGATATTTATAAGAACAACATACACTGTGTATAATATTTAGCTGAATGTTCATAGTTAAGCAAATTTTTTCGTTAAAAATTATTCTTACAAATTACAGTAGAAATTTCATTTTAATCGAATAACGTTAAATTTTATCCCATAAAATGATATGCTTAACTATCAAAAAGTTTCAATGTTATCCGGTTTAATTTTTTTAAATTCAACTGCAAGTTAAAGATGACGGTACATATATTTATTAACAATTTTCAAAATCGAGAATAAACCGTAAGACGTTTAACGGAATAGGATCGGAGATTTCGCAGACGGGCCAACACGTGATCGAGTTCTCTATTCATCGCTTCGAGATTTCGCAGACAATTCCAAAAGAGATTTCTATTCGACTCGTGCCTTTACTTTCGCGATTCTCCTGAATCATTTAAACTCTCCTCCGATTCTGCTTCTGATGGCCTAAGTACTCGCCAATACAATTTTTTTTACTTCAAACTTTCACGTAGTACCCTGGATCAATGAACTACGACGGCGGATATCATGACCGCTAAGTTCAACGAATAAAAATATCCAGGTTCTATATGTGGACGATAACATTTTAATTGACATTTTAATGCCAATTTTAACATTCTACAAAAATCGATTTACAATGAATTCGGTCCATATAATCTACCTATGGATATGATGAAGAGATATATTAATAGCAAGATGGCTCAATTACAACATATTAAGTCGAATTTGATTTGTTATAAAAACCTCGTCCGTAATTGCAAATAAAAAGTTCCGATTTTCTTGCAGAACTTAATTTAACGATCCACATTCGGCAAGATTGAACAGCTCGTACAAATCACGTTCTCCTTAAAATGTAGTTTTGATGAATTTTCATCAGATTAGAATTTAATTAACATATATGTAGACTTGAAAGAAAAAATATTAATTATAAGCCCTATGATTAATCAATGATTGTGAATGGACGAATCTCCTAATAGCCAAACAAATATTTTTTAAAAGGAAAATACATACGCACTGCATTGGTTTCCTTTTTAAATAATATTTGTATGGTTATGTGGAGGTTTCTCCATCGTCATATATACTTGGTTTAACTACAACAGAAGCATGTGTTCATTTTTATTCTAATCGATTAAATTCATGCTAAAAACTAAAACTACTATGCATTCTCATTAATAAATAGCTCTTTTTCTGGTTACTTCTCATACTATAATGCAAAATTTTGATTTTGGTCATTTGTGCCGGAACGAAACATGGAATTAAATAGGAGAATGAGAAACACGCTTATAATCGTTTGTTCTTTTAAATTTTAAGCTGTCCGCTGTCGACATTGAAGTCATAGGTTCGATTCTAGGAGCGTTTAATTTCTTCATTTCATTAACACGGGAATGAGTGTAGCACGTTTAACATATGCATATTAAAATTACTTAGGATCATCGCATGAGTTCAAGTGCTGAAACAAAGAAGGCCTTAAAGGAGTAAATTTTATTTTCCTGTTGTCTATTTTCAAATACGTTTGTCGAATCGGTCAAAAAATTCCTTTTTTAACGGCAAAATTTTACGTATTTTTACGTGAAAAACCTTTCCTCGACAAGGTGATTTGCGTCATTGCCGGTTTCGTGTAATTCAGTACGATTGACTGAGATTATAAATTCAAGTCGAATCTTAACGATAAACAATAATTAAATAAATATTCAAATCATTCATTGATATTTTGTTAATGTTAAGTCAGACATAGAGATTAAAACTGCTGAATTTTTTAAATCATATTGAGTACATTTTCTGCGTAAGCTTTGACTAAAACAGAAAAATAAAATTTATAAATTAATTTTAAGGAAACAACGTTTTATGTGCACTAAAGAGTGAAAAATATATAAAATTCACATAAGTATAGTATGATCCAAAAAGTGAAAATAGTTTTAGGAATATAAAATTTGGCTCGAGTAATGTTTAACAAATAAATATATTTATTTTGCGTGTAAGAATGTTATTATAAATATAACGCTGAAAGAGATGGGTACATTTCTGAGGGTAAATCCCCGTTTACACGTTCCCGTTTTCATGCCTGAAAACAGGCGCCTGTCCTGCGCATGCGCACAAGCAAATTCCCCCGAAGAAAGGCGTCAGGCACGAAACGGCCGCGACTCCCGATTTCAGTCGTGCCCAAAACACGTCGATTGGCTGAGGACTGCCACGTGACACTGGTGACGTGCAGAACCAGACAAGAGGACAGCTTTTCCTTCTGAATCCATCTTACTACGTACGGTACCGTAGGCAGCTAGTCATCCAGGCGCCTGTTTTCAGGCACGAAAACGGGAACGTGTAAACGGGGACTAAGGGAGAATGGAATGGAAAATGGGTGTTAGAGAGAGAGAGGAAATGGGAGAAAGAGGGAAAGGAAGTTAGAGAGAGAAAGAGGAAATGGGAGAAAGAGGGAAAGGAAGTTAGAGAGAGAAAGAGGAAATGGGAGAAAGAGAGGAAATGGGAGAAAGAGAAAAATGGAGGGATGGAGTAGAATGACAGGGAGGAAGAATGGGAAGTGACTTACTTTTAGCTTTATTCACGTATACACTTCATTTTTTGACAGGCAATTACACTGGTCTATTTAAATTATAATTATAAAACCGGTTAACTATTTATCCTTTATCTTTGAATGTTATTTTATAATTATTTCTGGGAAAACTGTAAATGCTAGTGTGTGCAAAACATCCGTACGAACTACATGAAGTGAAATTCAAAAGGAAATTTTATGCTGGAAGGAATTCTCCATTTTTTCTTAGCTTTAATGCACCTAACTTATTATACAAATAGACATTCAGGGCGGTCTATATCAAACTTCATCCGAGTTTCGCGTAGACATCGTTCATTAGCCATAGCCTTCCAAGAATAATATAAGGAAGACTCATATTCGAGGAAAGTCGTCCCTTTTCTTTTGAAGTGCGGGAACTTTTTCCCTCGGAACGGTATCTCATTTTCTGAGGAAAACCTCAACCCAAAAGAAATATCAGCGACTTATAATGAAAGATGTGCTTTGCAAAGTTTAGGAGATGATATGATCGAGGAAAAAAGATCAGAAGGGAGTTTGGTGGAAAGGGAAGAGATACACCGTACGTATCTTATTTCCGAGGGTTTCTTTTTTATTTCGAAAGGAAAACCTCCGGATCTCTCGATAGAAAGGATCGAAGAAAACAAAAGCGATATTTTTGAAAAGGGGTCGTTTGATCTTTGCGAGTCTCCAATCCTTTTTGTTCCTTTATTCAGAGGAGATGAAAAAAACACGCATGGGAAATTTCAAACCTCTTACAATATAGGCGCGCGATTAAATTTTCGTAAGACTATAAGTGCGGAGATGCACGAAGGAAATCCGAGACAAGTCAGCGACATAAAAAAAAGAGACCGCTTTTGCTTGCTCTCGGATAAGAATGAAAAATACTACAAGAAGAATCAATATCGTATTACGGTGACAAGAAACCTTTAACGCGCTTATAAATTTTAAAAACACCTTTTCGGAAAGTTTATTTTACAGATTTTTATTTTAAATCAAAAAAATCGAATTCTAAATTATAAGATTTATAAATGTTAAAAAGCATAGTTTCGCACATCAGATTCCTGTCTATTACATATTAGTCAAACAGAAAAATGAAAATCCCGTGGAATCGAACCCGGGGCTTTGTTTTACACGAAGAATAGTAGAAAACGTCATCTGTTGTCAATTCAAACAAAACTGAAGGAATGTTTAAAATTGATGAAGCCGTTCTCAAATTATTAGACGTTTCTTGAAATATGAGTGCATGCGTCGTCATAATATCATTCAGTATCGCGAAATCATTAAGAGAACAAAAATCAGAGTGGCTCGTGGGGAGAGGCGTTCATTTTGTATTTTATTAAAGAGTGAAAATATACAGAGAGACGTTACAGCAACGTTTTTCTGTTGGGTGACCCTACGCACGCGTGCCACTCTTAAATTCGTTCTGTCCATAACGGTTACGAAAAGCGGTTTTCCTATAGGTATTACACAAAACTCTGAATTCAAATAAAAGTGAGATTCTTTTATAAATGTACTAGTTTTGTAAATATTATCTAAAATATCGTGCCACTTAAAATCTCTTCGCGTGCCTCCTTTTGGCACGCGTGCCATAGGTTTCCGACCCCTGTTATAGACCCTTGATCAAGAGAATCACTACGGTCCCTGGGTGCAGTTAAGATTTGGTGTATTTTTTTAATCTAGCTCTTTTTTCGGGGTCAGTATGGGTGACCAGAATTCTTTTAAATTGCGGACTTTGCATTTTTTGACAAGGAAAATGTTATTTAAAATAAATTAGAAAAATAAATTGTTAAAAAGAAATTATTTCATCAAAAATGCAGATATCATCATGAATTACAATAAAGATGAGAATTGTGAGGACTAAGAAAATGAGCTAATATATGTCGCCGTATTATTTAATTTTTTTATTTTAAATTATATTTCTTATATTAAATTTAAATATAGTAAAATTAACAAATGTTTTATTCTGAAGATTTCAACCCTCAACCAAACATTAAGCGTAAACTTATAAGCTATAAATAAAAATTGAATGAGAAAAATATCAATTGGCATATTGCTCTTGACCCCCACAAAACTGTCTGGCGACCTTAAGTTTGAGAATCACTAATCTAAAAATCTGGGGGTAAAGAGACTTTTGGGACAACATAAATCGCGAAAATGCTCATCAACACATTTGATACCCTTATTAAATAATAATTATCTTCTCTTTTTTATCGTTTCGCTCTATTATAACTTCCTGCGATTAATAAACATGAATTGGAAAGATACACCAGGATACGCATATCTGAAACATTAAATTTTTTATTGTTGGCGAGCATATTTCACCTCCATAATAAGGGTACTTTTCAGGCTCTAACTGGCAAAACGGATACGAACGATTATTTGTTTACATATTTTTTCTTCGTTTATATTGGATTCCAGGATTGTCCGTTTTTTATGGGCGCTAGAGCTACATTAAATAATTACTGTCACTGACAACTTTGGATAACTCGATTAGGAAATATTATATCCGAAAAAGTTATTGGATAATTCTAGACTTTAGAAATGGATGTGCTGATCTGTTTACACCCATTTTTTGTTTTTTAGCGATTTTTTTTTACAAAAATCAGCTTATGTATTCACTCTCTCCGTCCGTCTGTGCAGGTGGTATTTTTGAAACGGTTCAACCTAGAGAAACCAATTTTTAGGATAAGATACTACATATGAGAGCTACATGTGACAATCTGGAATTTTTTAAAATTCCAATTTTCATAGGTCAATTTTGCCCCATTATTGCCAAGTAAGAAAAGCACGTAAATCGACGGTGAGGTTTTTTTTTTTTAAATTATTTCCCGTCAAGATTCGAACTCAGAACTTGAACTGTCGGAAAGTTTAGAAATGGTAGTTTCATATTTTTGAAGAAGAAATTCAAATCCCCGTAGATTTAGCGTAAATTTTTAGTTTTTATGGAAAAAATTGGGAATTTTTCTGGGTCTCAACAAACGAAATGCTTAACTAACATTGCAACGAGCTCAGTGCTTTTAATTGTACATTGTACCTTCAAAATAGGGGGAAATGCCTGTATTATTCCTCGTTACAATATGTCTCGAAATGTACAATTTTTATTCTGATGATGCCGCCAACAGTTTTTTTCAAAATGTACGTACCCTTAAATTTTAATAATAGATATTTTGTTAAAAAATCGCCTTATAATATATGCCTTCACAGTACATACTTTCCTAACTTGTCTTAGTTTTCAGCTCAGCGAAATCACTTTTTTGGGTTATTTCACGCGCCTAACAACTGAAAATTCTTTATTAGCATCACGTTCCATTCCTCTTCATATACTTATATGTATTCCTCAATAATATTTAAACAGTCAGTAACGTTGTTAACTGCTGCTTTTCCATTCAATTGTTTTTAATCACCAAATTTGGTTTCCTTTTCAACATTGAATTTCTGCAGAAGAGCAAAACGAATTTCACGTGACTAGATCCTGGAATAAATAATCCACGTCCATTAGAAAAGCTCGGTGATTATCTCGACTCTTTCGCAGTGAATTCTCCATTTCTGCTCCCATTTCCATCATTTTCAGCTGCTGAATGTGCATAAATTCCTCATAACATAAAAATTCCTAAAATAATTACTGTCCAAAGAAGAATATCTTTAACTTCACCTTCGTCCTTCATTTTGAACCCCATATGCACATCCATTGCTTGCGTAAAAACCATAGAAACCGGAGTAAATTGCGTCGCCATAGGAACCAAGAGTACTCTTCCGAGAGCACACCATTGCGAAACTCTGGAAGTCATTTAAATCTCTCCGAATTATTTATTTTTCCAGTAACTCTTCTAATGGGGGTCGTTAAAGACATTCTCGATAAACGACGGGAGATATGCTTCTCTCATCCATGCAGAACCCTGACACGCGAACTTAAACCCAGATGGCACGTGAATTCATCACCACTTTTAGTTCATCGGAGACCCAATGGAGATGTCAGTAAACTTTGTACAGAGGTGTACTGATTATTTATTTATCGTCTGCTACTCTTGCGGGAAGAAGGGAAAAGGGACAGCTGCCGACTACTTCCCATTCGCCGGTTGAAAAGAATAACTGTTTTTATGAATAAGAGTATGCACATAAAACTTCAGGGGCTCCCAGCATTTCAGATAAGCTTAAGGGAAGGCTGCCTTGAGCAGACAAATGCGCGTAATTTTTTTTTTAAGAAGTATGTTTGGATAATTTTCAGAGGCAACGTTTGTGACGTAGAAAAACAAAAATTTTGTGGCAGATTTATAAATCTCTTGAGCGGTTTTTTATCAAGCTTTTATTAATGCATTTTTTTGGAAAATTGTATTACGTGGAATTCTCGGTCACTTTCCGCTGAAAGGAGACAGCGTTTTGCTAAGAAAATGTAAATATCTCAAACTTATTCAATGTATTTGTTATATGAATTTTTCTTGTTTTGCCTTTTTTCGAAAATGAAAACAGTAAGTAATGCTGAGCTTAAACATATAATTATATGTCAAGTATTCTAATTATTCTAAATAAATCAATTTTACTGACTACATTAATGCGAAAATCCAATTTCGTAAGAAGAATTAACACTGCGAAAGCAATGTCGGTCAAAAATAAAATCCACTAGATTCAGTTATCCTCCATCGTGAATTACAGATAGAAACAAGAAAATTGTGCTTATAGAACCATTTCATAGTTTATTTCCAAGGACAGTAATGGCGAATTACCTACAATAATACACCATCTCTACACATAAATTACCGTGGACGCCATTTTAATACATTTCCATAGCAAGCAAGAAAAACCAAATGCAAGTTTTCCTCGCTTCTGAATCTTTTGATGAATGGAACTATCACAGTTTGTCCACACTAACAGCCTAGTTTCAAAGATTGCAAACAATTTTCTGCCCATGATATAAAGCACAACATTCTGCACTTGCCTTGTCTTTTACGAATAGAAAATTGAAAAGACTTTTAAAAGTGTCTCGGCAATTTACTGTTAAAAGAAAATTATGTATATGTAACAAATTTTTCTGAATAGCTATGAAGTAACCATTCGGAAACCAATAAATATTATACAATTGAGAATGCATCATCTAATTAACCAATTTAAAACATTATTAACCATAATTTAGATAAGACGTCGTCCATTCAAATAGAAAATAGATTGAATCTAAACAAAGCTCATATTTAAAATGATGTACAGCACTTTGGATTTATCTCATAATACTATTTTCTTAAAGATATCATGCTCTGAAAGTTTTGCAAGTGTCCTCAATATGTCTGCGCAGCCACGCGATAAAGTTTCTTCTAACAACGTTTTCAGACATAATTCTTTTTTACAGTATACTATCAGAATTTCCCGTTGAATTTCAACGGATTTAGCGAAGCTACTACAGCACAACATAAAAACTCTTTAAAATATATACTAGATACTTTAAATTACAATTAGTTTTCTTAGCAATTAATCATATTTGCTTGTAACAATCCGTTTCCGAGCCTATTGCATTCAAATATAAAGCTAATTTTATTTCCTATTATATTACTTTTGCCAAATCCAGCTTCATTTCTTGTGTAATTATGCCTCGCTGAAATATTTACTTTTATGTCTTGTAAGCAAGAAATGATTGAACACTGACTGGTAAATGTACACCAGATATGTGAGCTTATTTACGTTAATAAACATTATAATGTAGAATATAATGATTTTACTTACAAAAAATGTAAGATTCCAGTATTCACTAGACGAAAGAAGGTTCAATTACTTTCATCAATAAACGCTTCCTGAATAATAATCAGTATCTATTTACGTTGCTATCCATAAACATCGATCGTTGCTTAAACAAAAGTGCGAATCGAATAACGCTAAACTTACTTCGATTTATAAGCTTCATTGAATCTAACTGAATCGGTGGTAACAATGACGGCCGCCTTGGCTACGCCTGGAAAGAGTACGAAAAATCCACAAAATTTCTAAACAAATATCGTATTTCTGAAAACTTCCACCTTGTAACATGTAAACTTTGCAGGAATAGGATAGTATAGAGTTTTATTCGTCGAATGAAGCAAAAACGAAAAGAATCGGTCCATAATTACGTATTTTAATGCTTGAAGGAAGAATACCTTGCAAGTCAAGAAATGGATTCATACGTGTTATCTTATGGAAAAATATTAATCCCCTATATTGGCAGCACTGATTAATCCCCGTTGACCAATCCTTGACCATTCACTAAGGATGTAAGGAAGAATCGTACCAAATTTGGTTATTCTAGCTTTTATCGTTTAGGAGGAGTTCCATGAACAATCACACAAACTAACAAACACACCCTTCAAAATATATTATAGTAGACTACTACATATGAAACATACTAAAATAACCTTAAAGAGATAAGATTTTCAAAAACATTCCAAGAAATTCGAATTCTCTCTAACTGTGCAGGACGTAAAGTATCGCTGCGTTACGTATATTTACAGACTAAACTACTTTTAAAATCTCCAGGCGCATAAAGTTTCAAGAACAGACGCGAGTCAATATTTTTAAATATGCTAAAAATGAACAAATATCTCAGCAAAAAATACCCCATTTTTACGAACTCAAGATAAACTCTGAATAATTACGATGCAAATTGAAATCCTCGTCCACCAGAGGCGCTTGCGTTTTTATTTCTAACAAGAGAAGGAAAATCCTATAGCTCATCCGAAGTGTTTCGACCTAAAAAACAAAGGAAATAAGTGGTCTCGGAGACATTCACCGTGGCTTTGCAAAACAAAAAAATTCAGAGTATCCGAAGTATCATTTCGTACTTTTACGCGAGTTTCCCGTGTCCTTTATGAATTTAACAAAAACAGCATATTTCTCGACTGAAAGTTGCTCTTCGTAAGGTTGGAAATGTTTTCCATTCCAATAGAGATTATAGTTGGTCTCCAATAATGCATACAGTAATATTCCGCGCATAATACGCAATTTTGGAAGGGAATTTGGAACAAAAAGTTAGGCTGCGTATTACACATGGTAACAAGCGAAATATTTTTCAGCCTGTCAATAATAATTATTTCCGGATAAATTCTCGCCAAAAAAGCATATTTGTTATTAATGTTGCATTTTGCTGGAATTTTTATTTATTTTTTCCAAAAGCAAAAATAAGATTTATCTTTTAGTTTAAGTCTTTATAAAATTGGTTTTCAGAAGTCAATTTTTTATATTTTTAATATTTGTATGCTTGCATGATATAACGAGGCCATGGTTGTGTAAATTTGGTGGACTTATGATTTATACTTATTAAACTAAAAGTTCGTAACCGTCTTCGCTAAAAACCTGCACGGGTTAAATTGGTCTTATTATTAAAAATTTTAGGAGCGTATACAATACATGGTGATAAATCAATTTTTACGTTTCGCTCGTGAAAACCTAGATGCGTATTGTATTGGTGCGTGTTGTAATCGGAAAATTACGGTAATATTTGTACGGTGCGAGCGTCATTGGGTAGAAACGCAAAAACATTTACGCTGCCTGTGATCCACAAATGAGGTTTGAATGTACTCATCATAAGGTATACATTCCATACTTGTTATTTTGTTAGTTTTTCTTCTCGTCGTTAATTAAAAAAAATAAAATGCGTTGGCTATCACAATCATTAATTGTATCGTTCAGCCTGCAGCTAGGAAAATTTCGTAAAAGGTGTTTTAATGTCCTAAAAACTCCGTGATTGCAGTTCAGTAATTCATCGTCGCATAAATTTCACACAAAACTTAATAAACGATAAAATGCAATATAGGCCAAAAACAAATTAATTCAACATTAAAGGGGAAAAGGGATTTTTAATTAACTCCCTTAAGACTATAAAAGCCTTGGAAGATTGGGGAAAGAGTATTAGCTCACGCTATTCGTTCGTCTTCTCTAAAGAATGAACTGATTAATCTTTACTCTTTTTTTCAGGCCAGATCGAGGCTGGAAATTTTCCACTTCCATTTAAACGTTTACTCTTAAAATAAAAAGTCGCATAATATTACCAACTTAAGGAAAAGTCTGAATCCGTTTTATGCTAAAAGATTCGATTCTTTTACAGTCTCACGTCTCAAACCATTTCACCTTATTCCATTTTCCTATTTCCGTGCATTAAAACGCTCCCACGAAGGAAAGCTTTTTCCCCTCTCTCTTTCTCTCATAACAACAGCTACTTACTCTATATCATACGCTCTTGCTTTTGCATTCTTGGTCGATGGAGTGTGGGCAACAAATGAGGACGAAAGGTTCAAAGTGGATTTACCAAAATCCAAACAGATGGCAATAGATTGGTGGGATTTATGATTTTATGATTAGTTTGAGGAAAGATCATCTTTCCTGACGAGTTGTATCTGCTCCCATTGCTTAAAAATTGACAATTCCTCGGTTCCTATTCTCCGCTCGGCTAGTTTATTCGCGATGCTGAAAAGAAAGCTAACTTGCTCATTCCTAGCTGCATAGGCGTGTTTACGAAAAAGAAAATTAAAGCTGTATTGAATGCAAAAACAAACATACAATAGTAATGAAAGTCAATGACTGAATTAAACGCGCCATTTCCCGAGTAATTTATGCAAAAAATTACTGATGAAATCGCAAACCCGTCGACACGAAAATAAAGATAACTCCAAAGATGTTTAAATGCGCCAAACGTAAGCTACAAAAAAGCTAAATAAATTTGGTCTAATTATTGGCTCAAGTTTTTAATTAAAACAAAGTCTATCGATAACACCAACGACTTCAAGTTCGGTCAGGAAACGAATCCATTTTCGCGGAAAATAAATAGGAGTCACTTTTTTAATAAAGTGCAGGAGGAAAAACAAAAAATGTGACTCTATCTTATCCTATTTTCCATTCGGTTTGGAAGGAACAGAATCCGATAATCTCCAGGAGCTCTAGGAAATTGAATTTTTGCGCATTGAGAGAAAAAAAAGAAGTGAGAGACTTTTCGCTTACGGAGTGGCAGTTGCAGAGGTGGTCATGATGGCGAGGGGAGGGAGGGGAGAAGAATGAGGGGGGAGGAAGGAAAGGGTCGCTTTGAGGTACAGGTATATATAATAGAGCTTCCTCCGAAAGATGGAATTAAAAGGATCGGTGGATGACTACACAGAGTGAATTCATTTAATGTGTTATGATGACATTGGACATTCCTCCATTGACACAAAATACATAGTTCATATACTCACACTCCCATCGCTTTACAAACAATATTCTCTTTAAAACTTTTTTCGAAAGATTTAATTACTTAACCGAAAAGAACATTTTAGCTTGCATCTCCAAAACGAAAAACTAATATAATATACAAACGAAAAAACCTTGATACATAAAGATTTGTGCATTCTTTATCAAAACACGAATACATTTAATCAATGCATTTAAAAATATCCAACTTATGCCTGCTTGAATATATTATAAGTGGTATATTATTGATCGCTTAATATCGCTGCCAACAATTCCAATATCAGAAAATTTTAATACTTCTTTGTGGTAATCGTCGTGTACTTTGTAGATTTTTTCCAAAGGTTAAGAAACTAAAATTAACTTCCAAATTCGTATTATACTGCTCAGAATGTAACCTCAATGATATATCTTTTATTTGCGATTCCATTATCATACGAATTTATATAACTGCTGAATTAATTTATGTTAATGCAAAAATACGTTAGTTATTTGTAAAAAAGTATTTTGCCCAAATCTTATTATCGTAATAGCGAAAAATAAATGATTTTTTTCCAAATAATAATATATTTCATTTTTAATGCTTCAGATTACTTTTTTACAATTGTAAAAATAGAATACTTTAATTTGGTTTGACTTCATCTAAGTTTCTCCAACAATTTGTACCTCGACATTAATCATATCTCATAGCTTTCTACCCATAGATCAAATTGAAGACCCAATTGACCGATCGCGAAAATAAAACAAACGACATCGGAGTCGTTTCAGTAAATACAAAACGTGTGGACGTGTCAAGACTAGCACGGAGATAAAGAAAAAACAAGAGATGTAGCAATGCATCACCATCTGCCGAGTTCTCCATTTTCCACTCCTCGCCTTCGTCAGCCTATTGCGAACCATCCGACGACTATGAAGGGAAGGAAACTTCTATCAGCGGAAAGGAAGAAGAGAGTATGCCGATGGCTTTGTGAACGCAACCCCGAGGGAGAATAGGTTCCCGACCGTTGTGTTGCGGAAGATGCTCTCTGCGTGATGCTCTCTTTATTCCACCCTTCCACTCCTCACGCGATTGTGTTTAAGTGTGCTCTCTCTCTCTCGCCCAAGGGGGAAGGAGGGCAAATCCTATCTCCACACCGACGCACGCTCGAGGGGGGTATTCGCGAATGGACTAAAACTGTGTCGCTCCGCGCGCAAAGGGCGAAGTTTCACTCGGTACAGCTGTCCTACGGACAGCGTTCTCTTTGAGCTTCGTAAAAAAATGAGAAAGCAATAGGCTTCCCTTTTATGAAGTTGTAAATTGCAGAATATTTTCCAACCGACATCCTCCGCTCTTAAAGTCGTTTTGTCTTCGGTGATTTATTTGAGAGCGTTTTAGCAGCGAGTGCTGATCTATAAATAAAGAAGTAAATATGAAATCCATTCCGAACAATAGTTACTGTCAATGAAGGCCTACAGTGAGAAAGGACAGACTCTGATAACTATGAAGGGCGATATACTTGGTATCGTTACGTAAAGTTACAGTTCTTCTGATTTCTTTGAAAACGTAAAACAGAATATTAAAATCGAGTTAATACAGCTACCTTGTAGTACTGTTCTAGGCTATATTATTAGTGAGATCAAATTCAATTAGTTTAAATGCTAAGACAGGGTTCAAACGAAGAATAATCAAACCAACAAAATTACATCAGTATTGTACAAATATTTTACATTTCAATTACCTAAGTTTGATTTTAAATGAAAGTAATTATAAAGTATTCATATGCCTCGTAGACGTCAAGATCTTATATGGACTTAGAGTTAATCACTAATTAATATTAACTATTATTAATTAAGGAGGAATTATGGAGCTTTAGGGTTGAAATCCAATTGATAATCATCATCTCTTGAACAACACTTAGCTTATACTACCAAAAATAATCTTTCCAATTCAACACTATCTTTTATTGCATAAACATTTCATTTTCACGCAAACCCAAGGGAAATAAACATCCAAGGATTTTCCTCGTTGTCGCAAAACTAGCGCTGGTAGACAGCACAAAACTTTAATTTTAAAGTAAGCTCCGCGATAATGATCATTTCCGACATTTAGCCTAGCACCACCGGTTTATTGAAACAGGCCTCCTTTCCCGTTGTAGCAACTGAAGAGCTTGATCAAACATTGCATGTTATTTTAGCGGTCAAGGAATTACTGTTCTCAAACGAGCCGCATAAAATAGAATTGAAAAAAAATTCCGGAAAAAATATGAAGATGAACCTTAACGTTCGATGGCTAGCCAAGAAACTAATTAGGTATAACGAAAAAATAAAACGGAATATATTTATGTAATCGTAAAGTTCCTCTATGTTCCTTTACCTACATTTCCAACTTTGATCATTTATCACGCATATAAAACTATCTCCTAAAATGCCTCCAGTGAATTATTCACTTAGGTTAACATCTGTTGAGAGGAAGTGGCCTTTACAGTGATACCTATAGCCATACGTATCGATGCCGGTCATGCAGAATTCACAACCTTTTTATATATCCAAAACATCTCGGGAATTCGAGAATTTGAAACGAACACTTTATTGGGAATGAAGCACGATTTTTTCGAAATGGCTGAACCTGTCTCGAGTGACGCAAGGGACCTTGCGAGGCATAAAGTGGAATTTCTTTTGGCATCGGGGAAAATGGAACGTTTCTCAAAGTTTTGCCTTCACCTTCTTTTGCGTTCATGAACAAGAAATTTGGAGAGCTAATCCTTTTTGGGAGAACTTCCGATGAATGCGACAAAAAATACTCGGAAGTTGAAAATGTCACTATTTTCTTCTCAAGGAGGTTTTCGTTAAAATTGTTAATAACTCCGACAAAACTTTCTTTCGGTCATCTCACAATCAGAGTTAGGTCTGACACGCTGTGATAGAGTTCAATATACATCGATAAAAATTTATCTAAAATGTATCTATATTTGAAAGAAATACCGCAAACTTTTTAAAAGTTTATTTCGTAAATATATTTCAGAAAATTATATAATTTTAAAAATAGGATTACGAGACCAAGCTTAGATAATCAATTAACATTTTTCAATACAGTAATAGACAAAACAACTCAGATATAGATTTACAAATTGATCCCATTAATGCCTGTAACATTTTCTAAATGTTCATGCATACAGTGATTTCTTCTGCATTTACATAATTAATGGATAAGGTGATGGAATCCCAATTTATGTAAAACATAATTCAAATGTATCCTTTACTCGATTATAACCGGATTCTAATTGAGGTTAACGTCCCACCTTGCGTTATTGTTTGGGGTACGTATCGTATCAACGAAAATCTGCTGGTTGCTTCTATAGAGAGGCATGAAACCGTTCTTTTGTTTGGATTTAGAGCTCAACTTAATCATTCCGACGCAATTTCCTGAAATACCAAGCCCGAAGTTGGAGCTTTAGCCAAATATAGAACAATCTCGTGTGCTTTTGTAACCTACTTTTCAAAAGGTTCTATACCCACTAACTCGGAATTTAAATCTAATAAGGGAAACATATAAATCGACTCTTACTTCGCGATACTTTTTCACACACAATTATAGTTTTTTAACTTCAGATTAAGTAACAGGTTTAAATGACTATAATATTCGTGTATTGGAAGCAAATTTAACATTCTGTGAACAAATTTTATTTTTGAAATTGTAAAGTTTACGTTATGTTGCAGAACTTATTATAGTGGTAGTTAGAGTGTCTGTCTCTCAAGGCTATGGTCCCAGGATCGATTCATGTCCAAGGGCACGGTCATATTTGTTTGTTTTTGTTATAGTTGTTGCGCTTCATAATAAAAGGCCATAAAGTGCCATTCATGAGCCAGTAAAAAATAAATTAATAATTTTAGCTATTTCAATTACTAAGGGATTAATTAATTAATGGGGTTTAGCCGATACACTATATTTGAAAATTTTCTCGTACGCTTCGTACTTGTGGTCGACCGCCACATTGATACTAAAGCAATTTATGAAATGTCTGTTTAATAAAATTCATTTTAGCTGTTTTATTGTTTATAATTAGAAAAGAATACATGCTGGTTATTTAAAAAACAATTTCAATTTATTATCGCCGGCTTACCAGGCCAAGTAAAACTTTCGACATCTACACAAAAACTTTCTCGATGTTCAAAATTTAGTTATCCGTTTTAAAGACGAGCGCGAAAGCCATCCGAAGGAACGGTTTTTGGGGAAGCGAGGTCGGAGGCGCAAGGAAGGGATGTCGGTCGCGAAGGACAGCAAACTTCTAGAGGTTCGTCAGGGCGTGAGTGTGGGGTTCGAGGGCCCACGTCTGCAAGTAGTATTCCTCGCTCTGTTAGAATGCGAAGGAGGTGGATTGCAAGGGGTGAGAGAGAGAGAGAGAGAGGAGGGACAGGAGAGGGTAATGGGGAAGGGGTGACAAAATTACATCCGCGAAGATGTGAGGCTGCGGAAGGAGTTTAAAGACTGCGACTTTGCCTCGAGGAAAATTGGCGCTCTAAATACATAACGGGGAGAGAGGAATCCTCAGGTGCGTCTCCTAGTCCGGATGAGGTACGTAAGAATCCGACCGGTGAAGAGGGGAGGGAGGAAGGGGAAGAAAATGGCATTATAAATGTCCTCCTCTCGAAGGACTCTAAGAGCTGCCGATGAAAAACGATTCCGTTGAATTGAAATTTCGTCGAAAGATAAAGTGAGTGAATTAGTCGCGATCCTTTTGCTTCGCGGGATCTTTTTTTTTACCCGTTGGAAATGAATAAATTTCGTACTTTTCTCGGCGAGTGGTTTTGAGATTGTGGAATGAGTCGTGGGGCTGAAAATTCAGTTCGGAACTGAGGTACACGTCCTAGAAAAAAGACCATTAAAGTGGAATCGGGAGAAATTCCGGTAGAGGATGACGGGATGAGCGAAAAAGAGCGAAATAAATGCGCTAATTAAAAATGATTCAGTCGCAATATCGAGCGTGAAAAATACAGGTTAACGCGAAAAAGTAAATATTGGATGAGGGATCGTGACTAGATGCTGGTATGAAAGCGGAGTAATATGTGAAAGACCAATGTGACGAAAGTGCTTGTTTACGAGATAAGATAGGATAATTAATAAAATCGTTTCGGATAAAAAAATATCCTGTAATAGAATTAATAGAAAAGGTTCGCAGAGTGGACCTGAGGATATCAGAGCCAGAAAACAAAATACAATCAGACGACTGCGGAATTGTTGCTGTTTTTGAGCACGGCATCGATTCCCACCGATTAAAAATTCAAAGAATTTCACGAATTTTGGAAGAATGAGCGCACTTAAATACATTTAAGCCCGAAAATTTTCTAGCTGCGTCCAGAAATTTCCAAGTTCAAATACGTTGATTTTAAATGTATCACCGATGATGCAAACCAATTTTACTCAACGTAAATAAAGAAAAATAAATCCGTGGCGTACAAATCAAATCGCCATAATAAATGTACTACTATTTTTCCGTTATTAAATTGAGGAGGAGATGACACGCGACTTTGCAGGATAAATCACCCAAAAATCGAACTTTATTTGACGAAAATGACGTCATAACGAGTTTTGCTTCGTCCGAGTACATAAGCTCCCAAAGTATCCACATAAACCGCCGATTTGCATATTTTCCCCATTAACATCATGGGCGCTTATCTCTGCACGAGACAATATTGTACACCTGGAATGCATCATTCATCACCTGCATGAAGAAATTAAAAATCTAAAGTTTTCATTTAAATCTAATACACATTTTTAATATAATGTCGTGGCATAAGTGCTTTAAGAAAAACAGTCCATATTGTTCAAAGAAAACACGTTTACGGAGGAATTTATGGGTAATTACTACAAAAACCGCGCAGCTAAGCCACTCGTCGTAATTATCCGTTTTTCGATGGATAAAATTGCTGCATTTCAGTTTCGAAACCGACGTAAAATTTGTACCGCTTTTACGAAAAGATCGGTAACTAGGTTATCAAGGACGGCGAAGATTCCCCACGGAGACGGAGCAGCCGCAAATGAAAGAGCGTCTCGGATGAGAAATAATGACGACATATACATATATATATATATATATTTATAACTACGTTTTCGGCAGAGTATTAAATCACGGCGAATGAAACCATAAATATACATGGTCTCTCTCCCCCTCCCTCTCCCTTTCTCCCTCCAAACTCTCCTTCACTTCCCTCCTATAAGAAACCTATTTATCATCTTCCTCCGCCTGCCTTTCTTGCAATGAATATATATATATATATATATATATATATATATATATATATATATATATATATATATATATATATATATATATATATATAAGTGGCGGAGAGAGCGAAAATTCCTTCTCTACTAAAGAATGCGATTTACATGACAAAAAGAGGAGAGAGAGCTCTCCTCACATCACCCCCTCCCTCCCTTCCACCTTTCCGAAAAACGATTAAATTACCGTCATAGAAATCAATTTCGCATCTCATTTATCATGTAGTTGAATTTATTTCGTTTTTAATTTTATAGAAATGGGAGGGAACGTCTTTGTCGTCCTGTCCACTGTCGTTTTCGCCATTGACGAATGCTTTACACCTTAAGACCTTTTTCGGGTTAATAATCAATACGTAATGATATCGTCTATTTCTCAACAAGATTGGAAATTTTCTCGAGCCACGCCTTAACATTATCCTAGTTTGGTGGTGCGTCTTACCCTTCCAGCCTTAGTGACCGTAAAAATAGGATAAATTAAAATTAAATGCAAGAAAAAGAAAAAGGAAAACACCATCGACGATCAGGGGATATACAAGAAAGAGAATTTTATGCTTTGAAATAAGCTAAGATAATTTTTTTTCTGCTTCTCCCTATCTAAGTGACGGGAGTGATTTATCTTTCGGTAATTTTGTAACATTTTACTATCTCCAAGTAATGAACGAAAAAAGCTGCCACGTTTTACTAATGTCACCAATTTATACTAGCCAGGCGCGTGACTCACAGAAATACTTAGAATTCTTCCCGAAGACGAAGACAAAAATACGCATCTCAAGTGTTGTTTCCTCCTATCCTTATATCAAATGTTAGAATTATAGAAGTCTCAGTGTGTTTTTGGAATTAAAACGTGAAAAATAATATCGATAAAAATCAAAACGGTATGATAATTTTATATATTTTTATATAAATGTGGACCATAAACACTTGACTTGCGTGGGGGCCCCAAAACCGTAGTTACGTCCCTGCTACTACCCCGCAAAAAAGATTAATAAGTGAGATGAAAAGAAGAATTACTTTAAGTGACCTAAATTATGCTACAAGTATTCCTTATTCCATTTCCATGATTCAAGTGATTTCCCTCTGAAGAATGCATGCTCTGGATCTTGACCTTCGCAGAGTTACGAGACATGGCATGTGAATCCCCACAAGGAAATTCTCCTTGAGACAGATGGACGAAGTGAAATGTTTCCTCGTTTAGGTAATCAATATGAAATTACGTTTTAGGAAGCATTGTTTGAGCATTTAAGATATCATCGTAATTCATGAAATAATTAGGAAAACGCCTTACATTTGAAAAGAAACAGAATATACTCTTATCAAAAAACTGTAATGAAACGAGTCACACAATGTGACAAAGTCTCTTCAGATCGATTTGTATTGCAATTCCAGTTGAAAATGAATTGTGTCCAGAGAGGCTATAGAAGAAGGTCTGTGTGACTTTATACACAATACACTTTATTTCTACAACAAATACAGTTTAAATTGGCCAAAATACTCTCAGAACTAAATTTTTCTTCGTCATAGCCTATTAAAATAGTTTATTTTTTATATTTTCTTTTGTTACTCTGAAGAGGGGAATTATAAGAAGAAAATACCATATGTCAATTCATCCAAACAAGGCTGCCATATTGCTAGTAAGTCTATAATAAGCAAAGGTGTTGCTATGGTGGTATGTTTTTCGGAGGGAACTATAATAGGTAAGAAGAAATCTTTCTGCGAAAATGAGTTTCTTGCTTTAATTCATAAAATTTCTCTTCTTGCCTTGAATTAGTTTGCTCTTTCTCTCACTAATGCGTACCACGTATTGACAATTTCTGTACTATATATTTTTTTAACGTAAGAATGCTGATCATTTGGATTTCTCCGGATTGCAGGGACTTCAACAGCCATACATAAGACTTCGCAGTTGTGCACTTAAGAATACTTTTATAAATACCCGCTGCCCAACGAAGAATTAATATCTGTTAGTGAACATTAGTGTGATGAATGCACGTAAATTTAATCATATACTATAATAGATTGACATATTAAATGTTATTGCCCTTATATTTATTGGTTCTTAAAATGTTATCAGAAAACATTTATATCTTTGTATATCAAATGTATTCAATTAAAAATTATACCCGTATTAAAGAACATATTTCTTCCCATTATAGAAGTTGCAATTTATACATGACGACGGCGGAAATTAAAAGAAGAATATTTTGATGCCGAAAGGCATCTTTTGTAAAGTAATTAAGCGGTTACGTTTATCCAGGTCATGAGCTACGTGAACAAACATCGATAACAATATGCGTTGGCCAGAAATGAAAGAGATATGGGAATAGGAGAGGCGGGGATTCCATCTATACCCAGAAAATCAGGATGGGAGGAAGAGATCAAATTAACGGTTAAGTGCGAAAGGCATTGGTTTTGTTAATGAATCCCGCAGACCTCAGTAATGCAACGATAAAATGTCTCAGTAAATCACCCTCTCTTCACAGGGATTACTCTTAAGGGTAAGGAAGGGTCGGAGAAAAAGGGACAGATTAATGGGAGCCACGCCCTCAAATATTTTAAACGCTCAGCCTCAAGGATCAAAACTCTCTTCTCAAGACCTGACATCTCACAAAAATACGTGCGTAAAAACTAATGAACTACCTTTCTTCAACCAACTTCCGCAATTCCATAGTCGAGTAAATAGATGCTTATAGCCTCTGCTGCCAGTATAAGACAAAAGCGACTTTATATTAAAGTTCCCTCGTTTTCGGTGCACTCTATAAAGGTTGAAGTAATTTAGAAGAATTTATACTTGAAATTTCCTTCGGGGCATAAAAGATTAAATGAATGATCATTCATCTAGTGATCTTAATGAGTCAAGGTAAGAATATATAAAGGACCAATTATTGACATTTAAAAGGTAACATGGCAGGCTGATAGGGTAGTTCACATAGACTTAACCTACCTAAATTCATGAAGAAAGTTTGAACTGAAGAAAAAAATAATATGAAAATGGACTTTACAACGACGTAAGTAATTTCAAGCCATTTCCAAGGAGACGGATTAAATTGTTCGCGTTATTCCTGACAAGACACGTCCCGTTACTAATTAGTGTCGGTAATGAACTCCGTAAAAGACCAGACCAGACCAGAAGACTGCTTAATATAAACAAAAGGAAATGCAATTGATGCGAGTGATAAATAAATAAATGACAAATTGTACCATCAGATAGAAAATCAATCCATTTAGATAAAATATCAATTCAAAGTAGGTGAGGTATACAGTATGATACACTTTGAGTTAAATCTCCTCTCTGCTGAATAAACTATACTACAGCGATTAAATATTAACGCGAGCGAGGATTTTTAAAAATTTTGTTTACCAGATTTAAATGTGCGTAACAGTTCGCGAACTACCGGCTGCAATTAATTTTACCTTGTTATTGACGTGTCATTCAGTGAATATGTTTATACGGGTTGGAGTTAAAGTTTTTCATGAAAACACTTCATGGAAATTAACGTCTTCCAAGAACTGAAATTTTCCGATGAATTTAAGTTATTATCTAAAATTCTAAACCTCGTGAAAACAATGTACTTTCAGGAAAACCCTTCCGTGTCCACGCGGTGGGAATATGAACATGGACGAAACATTTAATAGCAAACAAAAAAGAGCCGAAAATGGCTGATGCAAAAAAGAACCAATGGCTGTTGAAGCGAATGAAATATGTGTACGAAAAAAAAGAATTATAAATAACATTGAAAAAGGGGATTTGAAGTGCGTTAGAACGATCTAGGCTCTCATGGCGGCCTAACTGAATGTTAGCTTTAAAAAAGGAATAGACTTTGCACGAGGAGGGATTGTGACTGAATTCGTCATTGTTATAGTATGCACGTAATCTAGTCTTAAGGAAGAAGAATGGCCCAGAATAGAGGAATTACACCATTGCGATCCGTCGCTGACTTCTTTTTATATGAGATACGTTTATTTTCCCCAAACAGTATCTTTCTTTTAACACTATGGGAGAATATCAGTATTGCGCGGAAAGAAATAATAGCGGGAAGGCCGAATATAAAGCGGAGTACCACGGTTATTCCTCAATAATATCAACCTCCCATTTTTCATAATAACTATGTTTATTCATCACTCTGCGGGTTACATTTTATTTTTCGAGATACCTGCAGAAAAGCGTTCATTAATTTTTTTTAAATGTCCTCTCGTATTCAGGAACATTCATCTCACTTCAAGAGTTTTTTCTTAGCACAAAGGGATGGTCGTGGCAAGATTGAAATTTCCTTCATTTTTTTATATGCCTGCCTTTAGTTAATAACGCAGAACGAAAAAAGTTTACGAATTATATTTAATATAAGGTATAAAGCAGGTGGAGATTTTGTCTCTCAATGTAGTTTTCTAGAAAAGATATCTTACAATTTTGAAGTCCTATTAAAACCAAATGTGACTTAATATACGTGTGACAAAAACAATTTAGGAAACGAGAGGCTGTTGGTGTCTGAACTTCTGCTCGAAGAACGTATTCCCGAAGTTTATAGAGGCAAAGGATAAATGATCAGCGAATTGTCAAAGAAATATAAAGATGATACGGAACTGTCATGTGACACACCCTAAAAAAAGTAGAATCCATGGAGAGATGGAGCCGTAAGCTAGTAAGACAGTCCTTCAGTGACAGAGATAATGCAATTTTAGTGATGTATGCATGTTATAAATTAAACTACTAAAGATGAATTCATGGAAAATTTTCGAATCGATTTACCCTCAATTTTCGAGTTATTAAGGAGACATGCGACAGAATACTTTGCTGAAAGCCACAAATGCATTTATATTACAGAATAATGTCTTTCTTTGGCATTTTAATTTTGCGAGGAATCGCTATAAATCGATGACCAAGGATCAATTGATTTCCAACAAAAATGATATATTGGCAAATAGTGAAAGCAAAAGCTGCAGCAATTGTCCACGTGTTAACTCTGGTAATTTGTGGAATGAATATATTGGAAAGTTATTTTACGAACTAATAAGGTAATGTTGCTTAAAGATAACAATCAACAATATTTATTATTTTGATATACCAAATAAAATTCAGTTTATCGTAAAAATCAATTTCTAAATCTTTAACAGTTATGACTTCAAATGAAGGACGAAATAAGATTTGTTTGCTAGGAATTCACATTCGTGCGAAAATAAACCATTTTTTTATTTTTCCTTCGACAAAATTAATTAAGTTAATAGAGTTATCACGATCCAATATGAACTCATTTATCATAAATTTTCATCGGTTCTACGGTTATTTCACGTTAGAGATTATATATATATATATATATATATATATATATATATATATATATATATATACTACGGAAGAGGAAAGGTAAGTAAGGATGTTTAGGGCAACTAGGTGTTGAAGGAAACCCAGTGAACACTTACCGAAAGTAGAGCCGCTGGGGTGTTGGAGAGACACATTTGCAGAGGTTAGAGCTTTCGAGATGATATACATATATATATATATAGATATATAGATATATACACATACATACATACAGGGCCGTGCCCAGACATTTTGCCGCCTGAGGCGAGATATAATATGGCGCCCCCTGGCCTCGCTGGCCTTATGAATTTATTTTGATAGGTTTTCGTTTTTGTCAAATTTTGGCGCCCCTCCTCGAGAAACGCCTAAGGCGGTTGCCCCGTCGCCTCACCCATCGGCACGGCCAAGTTTTGTTACGGCATATTGCAATAAATTCTATAATTCTGGGTCTTTAGGAAATACTTGAGTAAAACTCAGCCAAATAAAGATCGTACATCATATTCATCTATAATAACATAATTGTATGTTTTAATTTATATTTTAGAAATTATAAGTGCAAAATTCCAATTGATATTCTAACAAAGAGAAATCGCAATATTCAAACCCATTCATTTAATTTCAACAAGAGCCAATCAGCGTCCCGAAGTTCCATTCTTTTGGAAAGACTAATAACAACTCCTTTTGTCGGCCACTACCAACATCAGAACGATCCTCTTTTTTTCCTTCGCAGGATACCGCGCACGTAGAAACTGACCGGAGACTTTTCTTTGAGCGTGTGTTCTGTGTAAAACCCTTACTCCGCGTCGTTAGTCCGATAAGCGCCCTATTCCGTAATCTTGCCAAAGGGAGAGAGAAACTCCACGAGAAAGGTGGTATTCCAGTGTACCATTAGGAGATTATATATATATATATATAAAGGTGGCAAAAAGGTGTTGGAGGAAGCCCAGTGGACACTTACCTAGATTGAAGAGCCGCTGGGGGTGCTGAGGACACACGAAAAACACAAAAAATACACAAACGACACAAAAGTGGAGCTTTCGATCTGACGCCCTTCTTCAGCGACGGAGAGACATATACTGTTATATATATATATATATTTATATCATCATCATCAGCCTTTTTCAGTCCACTGACGGATGAAGGCCTCCCCCAGACTCTTCCAGTTTTCCCTGTCAACTGCCTCCCTCCTCCAAGTTTGCCCCAAGAACTTAACAAGCTCTCTGTCCCGCCTGTCTTTCGGTCTTCTTTTCGGTCTCTTGATGTTTCTTGGGATCCATTCGATGACACTGGACGTCCAACGCTGGTCATTTCTTCTAGCAATGTGGCCCGCCCACTGCCATTTTAGCACCTTCACTCATCTAATCACGTCACATACTCCCGTCTTCTTTCTTACCCAGTCGTTCCTCTTGCGGTCTCTTCGGGTGATCCCTAACCTGCATCTCTCCATGCCCCTCTGTGTTGTTTGCAGGCGCTGTATCATTCTGGCATTCATGGTCCATGTTTCACAACCATATGTCAGAACAGGCAAAACACATTGGTCATGCAGTCTCCTTTTTAGGAAGACTGGAATATTTGATTTAAAGATGTTCGCATTCTTGCCAAAAGCACTCCATGCCATCTTCACTCTCCGGTTGATTACTCCAAGAAGCGAACCATCAGTAGAGATGAGATGAGTTGACCTAAGTAAACATAGCTGGTTACTTCTCCGAGTTCTGCTCCGTTGATATGTATCTTCTCAGAATTTGTGAAGGAGTTGTACATAACCTTTGTTTTATTAAGATTCATCTTAAGTCCAGCTTCTCTGCTTGCTTGCTCAAGCTCTTCAGTTCTTCTACGGAGCTCTTCTGGGCTCCCTGCGAACAGCATGATATCATCTGCGAAGCGCAGGTGACTCAGATATCCTCCATTTACCTTTATGCCTTTTTCCTCCCAGTCTAGCGTTTTGAATACTTCCTCTAGAGCTGCTATAAATAACATAGGGGACATAGTATCACCTTGCCTCACTCCCTTTTCGGCCTTAAAGGCACTCGTCTCTTCGTGCAGCTGGACAGGTGTTGTCGCATTTTCGTAGATATTCTTGATCAAGATTATGTACGTTTCTTCTACTCCTTGTTTCTTTAGTGCACGTAACACCGACGAAGTTCGGACAGAGTCGAATGCTTTCTCGTAGTCGATAAAACACATACATAGAGGTAATTCATACTCGTTAGTGCGACTGATTACCTCTCTCACTACTTGGATGTGGTCCATCGTGCTATACCCACTGCGAAATCCAGCTTGCTCTCTGGGTTGGGCAGAATCAAGATGGTTTTGAAGGCGCATAGTGAGTATTTTTGTGAATATTTTGTAGACTGTTGGGAGTAAACTGATCGGTCTGTAGTTATTCAAGTCTTCCTTAGAACCTTTCTTGTGCAGAAGGATAATACATGCGTGGTTCTATGTTTCTGGTATCTTCTTCTTCCTCAGACAGGAATTAAAAATCTTGGCGAGAATTGTTTCCGTATGATTACCCAATGCTTTGAATACTTCCGCTGTGATACCATCCATTCCAGATGCTTTTCCATTCTTCATACTTCTGATTGTCTGTCTCACCTCTTCCGGAAGGATATCTGGGACCTCTTCGGTGGGCATGTTTCCATCATCATTTACTTCGTCATTTCCTAGAGAATCCTCATACAGCTTGGTGTAAAATTCTTGTACCCGTTTCAGGATTATTTTCCTACTATGGGTTATGGAGCCGTCTTCTAGCATCAGGGCCAACAGCTGTCTTTTTCCGATCGAGAGATGTTGCTTCATTTTCTTGTAACTTCTATTGTTTTCTATGGCTTTCTCGATTAGCTCATAATTATATTTTTTCACATCTTCCTTGATGCATTTCCTTATAGTTTTGTTTAGTTCTGCAAAATGGATCATTTCTTTAGGATCTTTAGTAATTATCATTTTCCTTCTTTTTTCCATCAGCAGTCCTGTTTTTTCGGTCAACTTTTTCTCTGGCTTTGTTTTAACTGTTCCGCCTATTCCTTCAGCAGTTTCCAACTTTGAGTTGAATTTTATTCTGCATCTTACCAAGCGATGGTCGCTTCCAGTTTTAAACTGGTTGAGGACGGAACAGTCTTCAGCCAATTGCTTCTTATTGACTAGTATGTAGTCAATTTCGTTTTTGGTAAGATTGGGTCCTTTCCAGGTCCATTTTCTATTGGGACTCTTTTTGAAGAAAGTGTTTATTATATATAGACTAGTACATTCAGCAAAGTCTACAAGTCGGTCCCCTCGTTCATTTCTGTCTCCATAGCCCCATTTTCCAACTGCGCTGTCGTCTTCCTTTTGTTCTCCTACCTTGGCAATGAAATCACCCATGGCCACTTTTAGATGGCAGCTTCCTTTGTCGTGAAGTTCTCTAACTTCTTGGTAGAAATCTTCCACTTCCTCTTCCGAGTATGATGACGTTGGCGCATAAACTTGGACTATTTGAAATTGATATCTTTTATTTATTTGAAGCACTAGTCTAGCTGCCCGCTCGGATGAACTTTCCATTTCCACGATATTATTCTTCAATGTTTTGTGGTTGATGAATCCAACTCCTCCTGTTCTTCCTGTGTCAGTTCCCCTGTAATAAAAAATATGTCCACTCTTCAACTCCAATAGGCCTTCACCTTTTCTTCTCACCTCACTAAGCCCTAAAATGTCCCACTTGATCTTCTCCAGTAGTTCTTGGAGCTCTTGAAGTTTATCTTCACTGGACAAAGTCCGGCAGTTAAAGGTAGTTAGGTTGAGGTTAAAGGAATTGGGTAAGGATGAGAACGAGTAGCAGTGGGCGTTTAATCTCCGGGGATTCTTAGCACCCTCTGCCTTCATGCCTTGTTCCTGACCACTGCCACGGTCTGAGGCAATCCAGCCTCCGGAGAATGCGGGCCGTTTTTTATGGGTGTACATGTCATGGGGGGATTGTGGGCCTTAAAACACCACGCTGGCCCAGATCGGGATGGTGAGTACCTCTTTCAATTTGGCCGGAGATACTGCAGAAAGACTTCACAGCATGGTTGAACCTACCAGTGTCCGAGGACACCACTGTTCTTCGCCCTTTAGCCTCCCTTTACACCCTTCCGCCGACTTTGAGGCAGTGAACTGAGGCAGGTGGAAGGGATATATATATATATATTTAGGGCAACTAGGTGTTGAAGGAAACCCAGTGAACAATTTCCGGAAGTAGAGCCGCTGGGGTGTTGGATTCGTTATGATTCCCAACAAACCCCGTACCCCTACCTTCTACCTATTTCCAAAAATCCACAAACCAAATATCCCCGGCCGTCCCATAGTTGCCAGCTACAACTCTCCCACGGAACGCATCTCTGCCTTTGTTGACTCCCACCTACAACCCCTCGTTCGTCAAATCCCATCTTTCCCCTAAGATACCAACCACTTCCTTCAACGCCTAAAATCTCTCCCCTCTCCCCTCCCACCTAACACAATCATGACAACAATAGACGTCTGCTCCCTTTATACCAACATCCCCCACCACGATGGACTGTCCGCCCTGAAAAAATCCCTTGACTCGAGACCACCTGACGCAAGAACCTCCTCCCACTTCCTAACGAAGCTGGCGGAAATGGTGCTCTACAACAACATCTTTACCTTCGGAGGGCGCCACTACCTACAAATAAAAGGTACGGCGATGGGCACTCGCATGGCGCCCTCATACGCCAATGTCTTCCTAAGTGAATGGAAGGAACGTTTCCTCGACATACACCCCAGACCACTCCTGTGGCTGAGGTATATCGACGATATTTTCCTTCTTTGGACACATGGACCCGACTCACTCCAATACTTTTTACGGCGCCTCTCTTCCCACCCCACGCTCTCCTTCACCTACCACTCCTCCCCCACCAGCATCACCTTCTTTGATGTCGACCTCTCCATCCGAGAAAACAAAATCCACACCAAAGTTCACTTAAAACCCTCCAACCGCCTTCAATATCTCCACTTCCACAGCTGCCACCCCCTCTACACTAAAACTTCAATCCCCTACGCCGAGGACGGAGAATCTGCTCTTTCCGAGTACTGCTCTGTCCTCGAAAATGCTGTCCTCCAACGCGGATATCCGCCGGACCTGATTCGGGACCAAATCCGACGGGCTGTCGCACCCAGCACCCCTAACCTACACTGCAACCGCCCCGCAACCACCGACTCTACCCCCCAACTCACCCTAATCACCACCTTCAATCCCGGCATCCACGATACCCTAAAAAGCATCCTATAGGCAGCCCACACAATCCTCACTTCCTCCCCCAACCAGGTCTCCTTCCCCCCACCCCCAATCCTCTCATTCCGCAGACCTCCCAACCTTGCCAACATCTCGTGGAGAAAAGAACCCCCATCACCCACTCCTCTGCACCCTGCAGGGTTCCACCCCTGCCGCAGACCACGATGCCTAACATGCCCTATAAACCCACCCTCCAACTCATTCTCAAACCCCTCCACAAACATCACCTACCCCATAACATCCCCTACCAACTGAACCACACGCAACGTCATCTACCTACTAACCTGTACCCAATGCCCAGCCTTTTACGTCGGATTCACCAGCAATTCCCTCAACATTCGCATGAACGGCCATCGCAACAGCGTTAGTCTTAAACGACAGCTACCCGTGGCCGTTCATGCAAACAATCACAATCTCAGTTTCAATGTTTGTTTCACGGTGAGGGCCATCCGCGCCCTCCCGGACGACGCTTCCGCCCCCCAACTCCGTCAATGGGAACTGGCCCATATCCAAATCTTACACTCTTTCTCTCCTCCCGGCCTCAATATCCGTTAATATTTCCTTCTTTCCAACCTCTCTTTCCCCTCTCCACCCTCCCGCTTCTGCATCCTCCAATCCCCGACCTTTCCATGATCCCTTCCCTTCCACCCCCACACCTTCACCCCAGTGTCACTGCCATATCAGTTGTGTCTCTCTTGTGCTGACGAAGGGATCATCCCGAAAGCTCTAACCTCTACAAATGTGTCTCTCCAACACCCCAGCGGCTCTACTTCCGGTAAGTATTCACTGGATTTCCTTCAACACCTAGTTGCCCTAAATATCCTTACTTACCTTTCCTCTTCCGTAGTGTATATATATACATACAGGGCCGTGCCCAGATATTTTGCCACCTGAGGCGAGATATAATATGGCGTTCCATTAATTTTTACTTTCTCATACGAAGTATCCAGAAAGTTTGTTTCGCGAAAAAATTCGACCTCGAGATTTTTACGGAAATGCACGTTTTAGGTGTCGCCGAATCCGAAAAAGTGGTTTTCGCAATGCCGTCTGTCTGTCTGTTACTGGCTCTGGAGCCTAGACGGTACAGCGAAAATGAATGAAATCTCGTACTTAGGCATTTTATCATACTGGGCAGAGTATACATTGAAATGTTTGACATTGCTCAATAATTAAGAGTAGTTTATTCTACGCGTTGTTAACAGCAATCCGATTTTCTCAAAAACGGCTCTAACGATTTCGATCAAATTTCGTACAGTTACTTGAGTTTACGTTTTCAATAATACTACATAGTTCATATTTCTCAAAAATGAATATAAGGCTAGTTTATTCAAGGCAACTTTAACAATAATTTGATTTTCTCAAAATCGGCTCTAACGATTTCGATAAAATTTCGTAACGTTACTTGAGTATAGGTCTGCAATAATACTACATATTTCATTTTTCTAAATGAATGTATATAAGGCTAGTTTCTTCTTGAGCAACTTTAACAAAAATAGGATTTTCTAAAAACCGGCTCATACGACGCATTAGTAGGTATATGAGAAAGTTTGTACAATGTATGTTGTACCGATTTTTTTATCTTCTTAGGAAGGTTTCCAGAATTTATTTCATCAGAGCCGAGATATATTTCGCCTTTATTTTTGTAACAAAGTCGTTCACTCAACCATGCATGGTTAGGTTGATGGTTTATTCTACGAATATGCTATTGTCCAACTCATGGTCAACTCAATATAAAAACGATTCTTGCAGCATTGCTTAAAAAGGAATAAACGATATGGAAAAAATCATGAATATATATTGTCAGCCCGAGGTATCATATTTTGACTCCCGGCCAATCAAACAGACAGCGCCCCCTTTTGCATATAAAAATTTCACAAACGTACCGTTAATTTTTATGTTCAACTATACGCTTTGCTGTAATAAATACGAAGCTGCCGCTTCGTTAATATGTGATTCACTTTGGAATACAAAAGAGAAATTTTCAATAATGGATAGATATATAAAAGTCGTTTAAACTCTCTAACTATATTGACGCCTCGGGCGCGGGTTGGCCCTATGAATTTATTTTGATAGGTTTTCATGTTTGTCAAATTTTGGCACCCCCCTTCGAGAGACGCCTGAGGCGGTTGCCTCGCCGCCTCACCCTGTGTATATATATATATATATATATATATATATATATATATATATATATATATATATATACAGACACATTTGTAAAAGTTATTGGAGATTTCGGGATGATCCCTTCGTCACCACAAGAGAGACACAGGGATCATCCCGAAAGCTCCAATAACTTATACAAATGTGTCTCCCCAACACCCCAGCGGCTCTACTTCCGGTAAGTGTTCACTGGGTTTCCTTCAACACCTAGTTGTCCTAAATATCCTCATTTACCTTTCCTCTTCCGTAAGTATATATATATATATATATATATATATATATAGAGAGAGAGAGAGAGAGTGCATGATTAAAGAAGTGCTAGAAGGAAAACTGGATGGAAAAAGAGAGAGGTAGGAAAAGGTTTCAGCTAGTAGACGACTTGAAAGGGAAAGAGGGCTATCAAGACATGAAGAAAACTGCGGAAAATAGGGTATATGGAGAACTAAGTTTAACCTAAAATATTCACGGACCTGTCAACGGACAGACTACCTATGATAATGATATATATATATATCATCATCATAGGTAGTCTGTCCATTGACAGGTCCGTGATTATTCTAGGTTAAACTTGGTTCTCCATATACCCTATTTTCCGCAGTTTTTTTCATGACTTGATAGCTCTCTTTCCCTTTCAAGTCGTCTACTAGCTGAAACCTTTTCCTACCTCTCTCTTTTTCCATCCAGTTTTCCTTCTAGCACTTCTTTAATCATGCACTCTCTCTATATATATATATATATATAAACTTACGGAAGAGGAAAGGTAAATGAGGATATTTAGGACAACTAGGTGTTGAAGGAAACCCAGTGAACACTTACCGGAAGTAGAGCCGCTGGGGTGTTGGGGAGACACATTTGTAGAGGTTAGAGCTTTCGGGATGATCCCTTCGTCAGCACAAGAGAGACACACCTATATATATATATATATATATATATATAGAGGGAGAGAGAGATTCATTAGTGTGTAGGGGATATAGTGTCTCCATAGGGATTTTCAAGTTTAAGAGAGAGGAGTGTGGTGGAAGCCGAGCGCAGTCTTTTCAAGGAGGCTTTTAGAAGGAGGCATAGTGGGTGAGGTGGTGGCCTACACTGCAGAAGAACTTTTCCAGCTACGACTCCCCCGTCCAATTCCGCTCCATCACCTCCACCACCTTCCCTCTGCCCTCAATTTCTACCCTCCTGTACCTTCCCTGCGAGTGGTACGACACCGGCACACGCGAATAGTTAGGAACGTACGTGAAAGAGAGACAGACAGACAGAGAGAGAGGAGTCCATGGCTCTCAATTTGGATCCCGCATCTCTAAACCTTTATTACGACCCGAAATTGCTCGGCAGCCTAGTCGGGCACCTTAGGAAGCTCTCTCTCTCTTTCTCTATCTGTGAAACTCTGGCCTCCTCTTCATCTGAGGCAGCGAGGCGGCTCTTTGTGAGGGTCGCTTTACACGGATTCCAGCTATTCTGAAGCGCTCCTCGAATTCCTTTGACGGATACGGCGATCGGCTGTCTTTTTTTTTCGGAGTGAGAGAGTGATCCACTTTTTAGGTGATCTTGTTTTTCACTGCTCGTTCGGATGACTGGAAATGGTTTTTTTCTTTATTGATTGGTTTTGTCGATCTTCTACCCTCGTGTGCTTCAGAAAGCGTGTTCTTGGCGCGCGGAGGTCCACTCCCTTGTTCTTTAATTTCACGGTATACTTATTTCCGTTCGTTCCTGCTCAGTATTGTTTCGGGAGGATATTCTTTTTGAAAAAAGGAAGAAAAATAAAAATTGCAGCGGTAATACTGCTAATCTAGGATAATATTTTTTTCACCTGCTTCTACCCATCTTCTTTTCTATCGTCCCACAAACATATGTTCTTTTGTTCGCGTATTTTACAAACCCCTTTGGCAGCAATGCCGCCATTAAATTTTCCTGTCTTCGTTTAGTATAGTCCTAAAGGATCAAAAACGTTTCGAAGTTTGTTCAGTATAACGACCTGTGTTCCTATCTATATTCGACGTTAGAAAATTCTTATCGTATTGGAAAGATCTTGAAAAGCGATTGCTGCCAGCGCGTTAGAATTATTTCCATACTTCATATTTTTTCCGCTAAGGGTTTCTGGGGATTTCGAAACTTCGTTACTATATTTCGGCGAAACTTTTAACCACGGAAGACTCAAGAGTGAAAAGGCCTTCAAGGACTTAACAACTAGACTTGAAACTTGAATCTCACTCCAAAATAGGTATATGGAAACTTATGCACTGAATTCGAATGTATGCTTGCATATATATTTGCGCATCTATGGACATATACATATGCATGTGTGAATGTATATAGCTCTTCATGATTATGTCCTAACCATTTCTTTTTTTTGGAAATATGTTTCCTTGTATACTTATTACAATCCTCACGTCCAGACTTCTTAACCAATTATTTCTGGAATTTAATACTTCAAACGCCATCTCTAAAAGTTGCTTTTATGAAGATTTTTGTCTAGGAGTAGACTTTCGTCAAGTTTCTTTATACATGTTTCAATTTATTTTCATTTCCAGACATTTCTAAAAGTATTTTCAAAATAAATAAAAACTCGTTGAACGCATTACTAAAATCCCGGGGGATATTTCACTCTTTCATTCCAATATAAAGCTCAGATTTACATTTCATTAAATCATAAAGAGAATCAATTTGAGTAACTTTCTTCGAAACTTCGATCTGAGGCACTTTCTCCGAACAGTTAATCAGAAAAAGCAGTTAAATAACACTTCCGCCGATAAAGAAGGTATTATCCTTTGCTGCTATCGCCCTTCGTATCACAGTCTGGTGAGGATTGATATTTTTTCCAATTAAACGGTGAGAGTTATTTTCGGGTAGAACAAGATGGAGGATCCTCGCCCGTGTTGATTAAACATCTCCAATTAATCATAAGAGGAAGGCGCAAGAAATAAAACCCCCATATCAGCGTTCACTCAAAAAATGTACGGAATTTCCCTTCGGCCTACGAGATATCCTTCCTAGCCCCCGAATTAGTGGCAGCCTATAAATTACACGTTAAAACGTGATCACCCAGGATCTTATCGTCTCCTCCTGATAGGCTTTTTAGGTCTTTAAAACCCTTTGAGAACGTGCTCGGAATTGTGGGAGAGAAATTGAAGATCGTTTGATGGCTAAGTGAGAAGGTCTACTCCCTTAAGGCCGACGCTAATAATCTCCTACGCCTCCCCTTTTCCTTCAAGGGCCCTTTTTTCTGCTTCTGGGATAATTAGACTGGTATCTATCCATGTATTCTCGTGGAAATTTTTTAAATCTAATCTATCCTTTTTTTCGAGTCTTGCGATCGTTTCTGGGCTTCGTAAGAAAGGAAGGAGCCATTAAACAAAATAAGTTCCCAAGGAGCTCCCGTTGAAAGGTTTAAGGCGTAAACGCATTCGCATAAATGCAGGAGTCGTTAGGTCAGATGTCATAAAACGGGGAAAGGCTCCCAGACATCCATTTCTCCGATCGTAAATAACTTAATTAAACCTGTTTATATCATTTCTCTTACTTGTAGTCGTAAATTGTATTTCCGACTTTTTAAAAAAAATGTTGAAAAGACGGACGAGTCCACGTAACATCACCGTCGATAATCTTTACTTTAAAGGTGAAACAACGAGGGTTTTTTTTAACCAAAAGAAACGGTACGAGAACTCATTTTTTTAACTCAGCTCGTGAAAAAATATCCGTGCTCGAAAAATTCCAGACAAGAAGGAATAAAGTTAAGTCAACATGTAAAATTCGTGGAAGCCGTTTGCGCAACAAAAACGCGGAGTCTCAAAGATCAATCGCTTAAAATCCCGAAAAAAACTGCCTACGACAAGGGGCTCCACCCAAACCACCACTCTCACGGACAAATGACGCCTAGGACGCAGTGGGATTAATAAAAATAATCCAACCAGCGAGAGAGAGAGGGGGGGCGCTGTTCCTCCTTAATTCCTCAACCCGTGCCTTACACACCCAGACAGGCAGTCGCACGGCCGAAGATCCACTATACTGATATTGAACGTGTGTGGGAGTCCTCACTTAATTGCGTCGAACTTAACGACGGGCAATGAAAAGGAGTGGAAGAGGAGGACGAGTGGAGGGGGGAAGGAAAGCCTCTTCATTACTCGATCCATCAGAAGGGGACCCAACTCTTTCCGACCTCTCTCCTTCATTTGTGTTCTTCCGTACTCTCCACCCCCATCCTCGAAACCATCCTCTCAATTTCCCTCCCTCCCCCCTCTCCCTCCCCCCCCCCCCCCCCCAACCCCCCCGTGAACCCCAGAGCCACCTATACTCTCCCTCGCGTCCTCATTTGGAAACTACCAAGACTTGCCTCAAACTCTATCGTCCCACATCCGAGCTTAGATGCAATTACGATCTCCCTTCTCACTCCCTCCCTCCCTCTCTCTCCCTCCCTCTCTCCCTCCTCTTCCAGCTCTTAGCCATCTCCTGCCGCTGCCACTCCGTCTTGCACTTCCTCATGATCAATATTTTCCCTTATTTTTTTTTCGTTATACTTCTTCCTTTAAGTTAATCCACGTGGACCAGTGATGCTGGTATAAGCCAATATTTGATATAAGGTCTTGAGATATTTTACTCTTAAAAAACAGCCATCCTGTCCTCCTTTCGAGCAAAATCCTACGAATGCGATAAAAAAAACGACGATTCGCTGGTTTTACTGAGCGCAACGACGCGTTTTCCCGTGAACACTTTGAAGCATTATTGCGTAATAGCAAAGGAGCGTGCTTGGAAATTTTATAGTTCTTTCGCGTTCTCACAAAATGAAGTGAGCAAATGAACGACGAAATCGTCTCTTAATTCCTTCGTAAACACACAATATCTTCGCCTCCGCACTTAAGCGCTTTTCGTGTTTTAATTAATTCGTTCCTCGATTGCTGTCACTCAGGAATTTTGACGGCAACTAGGTTACTTATTACAGTTTGACCCATTTAATCTCAATTTTCTCGGTCATATAGTTTTTACAGTAAAATAAGAACAAAATAAATTATGACTTAAGTACTTTACGATGTGCTTCGCTATAGAAATACATACGTCATTATAACACACAGGAATACTCCCTCCAATAATCAACTTTCATAATGGATAAATTACTCAACGGTCGAAATAAGTCAGTGGTTCTTTGATTTTAAACATTTTGAAGCATAAAGCCGTTATTTGCAGTTGCATTTCGGTTTCATAAAAGAACCAACTCCAAATCCAGCATATTTGATGTAAATTCAGCATCGCGAAAATTTAATCTGGTATGTATTCCATTGTTAATCAAATTTTTTCCAATAGCAATAAAAAAGTTTTGGAAAATCAGATGCGCATTTCGATTACGAAGTTACCATCAGCAGAGGTGGCTATGGGTGAATCGCCACTGATGACGGCTGCTTCGTAGGGGCTGCTAATCTGGTTTTTCCAACCTTTTTATTGTTATTGGAGGAACTTCAAATTTCAATTATGATTTCAGTAATAAGGATAGCTATATTTCTACAATTTTATATTCCATATTAATGCATATTTAACATCGATAAAAACTTTTTATAATTATTTATAATATTTAAAATTACCGTTTTTAATTTGGTGAATTTCTACTATGAATAATAAAAACTAACGAAGTGCTCAATATCAATAATTTCTTCCCAGCGTTAATAAGTAAAAGTGTGATAATGGAGGTGAACAAAATTCCTAGCTAATCGCTCATGTATACATTGCCACAGTATTAGTGACAATTTTAATACTAATTTGTGATTAAAAATTTTTCGTGTGCTCATTTTACCTGCATAAAATGGAAGTTAATTGGATTATTGCACGTCAAGAATAAATAATATGCCTTTCCCTGAAATATACCAATATTACTGCTATTTATTTTTATCTGTTGATTTCATTCCATAAATATTCATATTTATAAGGTAAAAAGTATAAGCAAGGCCAAAGTATTAGAAGCATTTCAGCGGCTTTGCTATCTTTATTTTAATCATTATAAAAACTCACTACTTAGTTACGATGATCCAGATTCCAACTTTAGAAAAGTACGGAATCCTGAATAACGACCCAAGTGTGAGTTCTCTGTGTATGTGTGAATCGATTCTTTCGGATAACTTTTCGACTTAATACATGACTCTCAACACTCGTATTCCATTTATGGTTGGAAAGCTTCGTGCGATTGGAGCGTGCAATGAAAATCCTTTATGAAAACTTGTTTGGTATAAAGTAACAAGATGGAAGAAAATCCGCCTCCAACCTCATACTCCCGACCGCCCTTCACAACTACCAACTTAATCAGAAAACTTCCTTGTCCAACTTAATTGGAACGTGAGCGGTTTTATCCGTCGAAAACTCTATACATACGAATTGCCACCGTTATCCTAGAATTTCAAATCATGCTGTGAAGTGATTTTTGTTAACCTTACCTCCTGAAGGTGGCGAAAAAGTCATTATGAACATATTAATGGATATTTTTAGCGGATAGATTCGTATCATTGTCATTTTAAGATGATCATATTTTTATTTAAACTATACAAGTATCTCTCTCTCTCCCCCCCCCCCCTCTCTCTCTCCCCCTCTATCTCCCCCTCTCTCTCTCCCCCTCTATCTCCCCCTTTCTCTCTCTCCCCCTCCTACCCCCTCCTCCTCTCCCCTCCCCCCTCTCCTCCCCCCCTCCTCTCTTTTATCGATAATAAAATCTATTTTGCATAGCTAGACAACGATCAAGAGTATGTTTAGATATATATAAACATATACAGGGCCTGCCAATAAAAAATTAGACTTTATCTCATAAATGTAATTATAAAACGTAATGTAATTATAAAACGATTCTAATTTAATTTGTACACGTTAAAATATGTTTAACTGCCACTACTATGTGTAAATTTAAAACCCATTGCTGCACTCTTTCGATAAAAACATGAAATAAAATATTGGTGTTACAATTTGTCTCAACATCTCGATTTTACTTAATTACAAATTAATCCTATGTTATCATAAGACATAAATCCATGAAATAACAATTTATTGCCTGTTTTACTACATACTGTAACAAGTATGTGTTAAATTAGCAATTTTTCACAACTATAGATTTTATGGCATTACACGATCTCCTTTTATTAATTGTCAAGCCCTGTATATTTGAAAATTTCAACAAATAACACCGATAGAAGAAGCGGAAAATTTTTTTCCTCTTCAGTTGCGTCCCTTTAACGTCAAATATTTTCCTAGAAAAAATTCCGCGATTAAACCTTCCAACTCATTCGTATTAAAGAAGACCATTCTCCAGGCTCTCTACGTAGACTCTCCTATTCGGCCAGAAAAAGTTGGAACGACGTGTGTGCTGAGTGCGAGAGAAGGTTGTCCCCCCTCCCCTCCCCTCCCCCTCCCCCTCCCCCCCATCCACCCTCTCTTCCCATCCTATTTCCCCCTCCACCGCCAGCACAACTCCAGCACCGTAACCCTCTTTTACCATTTACCAAACAAGGGCTCTAATCTGGGTTGCCAACCTCCTTAGTCCGCTTCTCCCCCCCCGCCAACCCCCCTCCCCCGTCCGCCCTCTCTCCCTCAACCAGCACAAACCTAATTTCTGTCCCTAGCCCACACAAACACAGCACTTGAATGCAGGGTGGCTCATCTTGGGTCTCCTGCAAGGAGAGGGTTAGCGAGAGTGACTTGGGGATGGGTTGACTGTGGTATGGGGGAGAGCTATATAGGGCGGGAGGGTAGCTAGGTAGGGCGGGGGGAATAGGTGAGAGGTAAAAAGAAAGGGAGTGGTTTGCAACGTGGGAGAATTTAATAGCGTAGATACGCCACGCGAGAAATGTTAAAAGCCACTTTTCCACTTTTAAAGGTAATTAGGAAAAAACTGTTCATAAAAAATTACTACTAATATTCGGCGTAAGCACCCCGATAGCCAACAGCCACGAAGAAATTTCTGGGCAGAAAAGGATGTTGTTCCAGCTCGGTTCATCTCCGCAGGACAACGGCTAATTGGGATTTTAAGGCCAGAGACAACCTGGATTATTATTATTATTTTCTAGCGCGCCTCGCGCCTTTTTATTTGGCCTTTCCTTTTTTTTACATCCTCTCGACGACACATCCGCCCTCGCGGCCCTTGTCCGACAATCCGTTTCCCTGACAACGTCGGTCGACCATGATTAGTGGAAAGATATTTTTAACCAACGGAAAATTAGATCAGGAGATGTTTTTCCTCTACACTACGTTTTTTGTTGCCAATTTTAGGAAATTCGAGGAATTTATCTTTAATTCTGTTTCAACTCCTCTCGCAATAATTTTTTACCATTGTCGGCAAACTAAAGTTCAATAAATGAAGAATTTTTCGCATAAATTCGATAGAATTACAATCTAAAACAATTATTATTCTTAAACGGATCTTTTCTTCTCCCAAAATTTAAAGTAAGAATTTCTTTTATCTCTGATAAAGCCTGTCAATTTTACATGAAAGTTTCCTGTTATTATGCAATTAATATGAGCTGAAACGTTAAAGACCATATTCACGGAACCCAAAAAATGTTTTTATTTAAACTTCCGAAGGCGAATAAGTTTTTTTAAACGTCCGACTAGATAAAAGAAAGCTTTTAAAAAATAATAACCTTGAATCAGAAGCAATAAAAACAACTGTATAATGATCATTCTGTCAGAAATGAGTATTTATCACCATTATATGCTGCTATAGTAAATGTCGAAGGGTGATATGTGATTTACGCGAGAGTTTGGAAGAATGTCAAACGAAAAATAATGAATGGAAAGTTTTATTTGCGTCAAAAATAACTCGTATTGCAAGCAATCCTTCATCCAGCCGAATAACCGTTGTGTAACTCGACGCCAGCAAAAAAATCTAAGCCGTGAAACATGAAAGCGGCGAGTACAAATCGAATTCCTCGATGCCTGCGTGTTGAACGAGAAGAGCGACGCAAAACATCAAGTAAAGCCGGCGGATGTTCGGATTAAATTAACATTAAAAATTAAAATGTTCGAAGCTATGTCCACAGAAGCCATGCTAGTTTTTCAAACGAACACAAACCGTTACAATACTTACACAGTAGCAACAAAGCCTTGTCAACCTCCCTTCGACGCATTGCATCGCGGATTTTGCTTTTCTTATTTTTTTGATAGGAATTAATAATTCATTTCTCGAAATGCACCTTCCCGGAAATTGTTCACTGTCAAAATGTTCTTGAGAAAATGTTGTCTTCTCGTAGTTTTTTACTAAAATATTTCGCATTATAACGAACAGTCTTAGATTTTAAAATGTACGCATCATTATGTGACATACAATTGCAACAGGCGATACGTTTATCAAAAAATACTACTCTTTGAATGCGCTTTCATCACTTGCGTCACCTTTCATTCCAAAGCAGAGAGTTTATTGATTCTTGTTTGATTTCCCTAAGATTATAAATTGAAATAGTTGCTTCGACTTATGTTTATTTGCAAATTTGCATTACCGTATCAACTCCAATTTTCAAAGGTCGTCTTCAAGAAAAAAAACATGCATTTTTGTGAAAAAAAGTGTGTATTATATTCTGGCAAACAAATTATAGTCGTCGATTCCTATAATGCGTCCTTCAAAATTTCACATATCTAATATATTATTATCTAATTTATAGTTGCTTTCCATTTAATTTGCGAGAGGGAATATTTTAACCTAACCGGCATGTTTGCACCTATTTCGAATTATCGAACCCAGCTGACGCACGACATCCGTTCTCGCAGGTTTGGTCCAGGGTCTGCGGGATGTGAGGCTCATCGTTCCAGCGGCCATAAAGCGCGGATCTACGACGCTAATAGTCTGCCACTACGACCTCGAGGGCGACTTCCTCTATTCAGTCAAGTGGTACAAGGGCAGGAGGGAATTCTTCCGCTACACGCCAAAGGAGGAGCCTTCGATCAAAGTCTTCCCCATACATGGCCTACACATAGACGTGAGTATAAAAATATACTTGTCTTTGCCACCTGCATAAAAAAACAGCTTCCATCGCACTACGCATCGTTTCGAGAAACATACGTTCAAGAAGTTGGCAGTTATTGTCGATCTCGTCGTGTCCGTGACTAATTTTTGTATGTAAATGACGTATGTTCGATCGATTGATCGACCCCTCGAAATGTGACTAACATGAATACTGTGTTCAATATCCAAATCTAAGGTTAATTTCACAGTTCAAACGAGATTTAGGACAATTGCTTTTAGCCATCACCGGAAAGAGAATTTTTAGTCGATGTTTTCTTTTTCCATTTATAATAACGTTTGCATGTGCGTTAGATGTTTCGTCATCCGCCAACTTTTCAGTTTCATTATTTTAAAGTCTCTATAACGCTGATGTCACAAGCTAAAGTCATGTTTATGAAATATTAGTAATAAGTATTAAATATTCTTTGATAGCATTTCAAAGATGAACGTACACAACGCCTTGCGAAGGAATTAATCGATACTGACACATGGTTAGTGTCGCCGCATAAACATTCTCTGGCAACGACTTTATCGAAGCCTTTGTTGTGAGTCCCTGGGTAAATACCAGGCAGGGAATATGTGTGTTCCCCTCTCAAAATGTTACACACATATTCGTGTCATGACGACGTTGCCATCAGGACGGATTTATTTAATACTTTTAATACTAATTATTTTTATTTTAATTAAGCTATACTGTTTAGGGAAATTATAATTTAAGAATTTGCACGGGAAATTGCAATGTATTCCATTTTAAATGTTATCTTTATTATTCAATCTCAATCTCTTTTGTGTAAAAACGTACTTCCATTAAGTTAGCACTTTAATGTAATGTTATTGTATTATGTACTTCATTTAATGTATAATGATGTAGACTCACTGCCACCAGGACCTGCTCCTAATTGCAGCGTTTTACTTAATAATAATAAAAATAATATAGTAATGAATATCAGCACAGAGTTTGGGTTTAAGTTTCTGACCAATTCATCACCGAATGCAATCTAAATCGACGCAAAATTAGAAAAATCCTTATTTTCAATACTCCAATTTGCAATTTGCGAGGGAAAAAAGTCTAAAATATTTAGGATGGTAATGTAAAGAAATTCATTCATTCGTCGAAAAGTTTTCTGCAAACAATGAAAAGTGAATGATGTATTTAAATTATTATAACTATTTCGTTATTATTTTGGATGAGTTGGTGAGAATATGGTAAAAGGCCCTACGTTTTATCGAATATTTCTTCATATGCGTTTTTTTAAACTTCATCATGCAAATGAGTTTGGAGTTTAGCGAGTGCATAGCTGAAAGGACGAGAAGGCCGAATCTTAGCACAAGGAATGAGGAAAATGCAAGGAAGATCCATGGCACTTCAGGTCAAAATAAGCCAGGTTTAATTTTAATCAGGATTACCTTGAGATTTATGAGAGGTATCTTATGAACTCATACAACGTTGATGCTTCGGGCACTTTTACGTACGTCGACTCATAATGTTATTACCGCGATAAGTTTCATTATCCGCGAGAGGACTAAAAGTTCCTCCAAAAACATATTTTCGCGAGTATAACGATCCGCACACGACAAATTTAAATACCTTATCCATGGATCACATTAAAGTTTCCTAAAAAAATATAAAAATATAAATGGAGTATTGGCTAAATATTCTTTAACGGAATAATATCCAGTGAAGAGCGACAGGTAATTCCAACTTCTGAAGCGAATCTCTTAATCAAATTACGCCATTAGGCGTAATTTATAACGACCGCTCTCCCGCCCTGACTAATGTTCCATAAATTGATGGGCAAATGAAACAACTCCCAACTCCTTCGCGGCAATTAAAAATTTATGTCAAGTTCGACAAATACAAATAGAACAAAACACATTAACGCTACTGAATGATCCCATTTTGAGATGCGTTTTCTAGAGGGAAATATAAAATTCTTTTTGGATAAAATACAAAGTTAAGGTTCTTGTTTCACGTTCTTACTCTAATACAAAATAAAAGGAAGGTGTTATACAAGAAATTGTTTTCGGGATATTGGGATAAACACAACGCAAATCCACTTTAAATCACATAGCTTTGATATACAAGAAATTATATACAGCACTCAAATAAATAATACGCTCAGAGAAAATTTTTTAAATTGAAATTCGCTTAATTGAGTAAAATAAATAAAAACTTTTTCTCCGCTAAAACAACCTCTTTTAATTTTACAAATAAATATTTCATCTATGCAGTTTTATAACATTTATTAATTATGTTTTAATCGCAGTGAAGATTTAGAGTAAGAGAGTCTATCAATATTTAAACCGTAAGGACGATAATTATCAATCAGTTAATATCTAATTCTATCACGAGCATTAATAATCTACTTCAAAATCACAATTCCTCACATGCGTTCGCGTTCCAAGTAATGATTAGTAATTCATTTTAATTAAATATCATCGAAAACATTGCAAATTTAAGGCACATCGCCTTCTCTTTACAACTTGAAAAAATATGTGCGAGTTATTAATTTGATATTCAAATTTTATTGATTTATTCTTGTTTACTTTCTCTCGAATTTTACCACACTCGTAAACTTCATAAAACATTTTCTGGAATACTTTCTAAAATTAAACATCTTATAACAATCCATTTCGCACCTACTGTATTCATGACATTTTGAGTTCACCCATATAATATGCAGTAAGTTGTAAAATGAATTAATAGAATCATAAATCTATAGAAAAAATAAGCTACTGAAAAGTTTACGAATCTAACATGGAACCGAGGTCGAGAGATGCCAATATTTTTTAAGCACATACCTCGATCATGCAATCGAATCAGCTCCATCATGCAGAAGTTATGCAGGAGGCGTCCCAGATTACGTGGGAGTAAACTACAGCCATTAACATCTATGGGATGAATTACGTAGCGGCCGGGGGAAAAATATTCAAACTCGAAGGAGTTTGCCCTTTTTTTAAAGTAGGGGTGTTGATGAGGGAAAGGGGAAGGATAATAGGGAAGGAAGGGAGAGGGGGAAAGGGAGAGGGAGGGGATGGGGGGAGAGAGAGAGAAGGCGCTACGAGACCCAAGGATAACTCATTTTTCTTCCGCCCGCAGCGCACTTTCCGATCGAGGGGATGCTCCAACGTGAGAGGAATTTAATCCCTTCGGTTAAAAAAAAGATAAAAAAGGTAGACCTGAAGAGACGCTATTGGCAGGCAAGGACACATTATGGAAAAAAGTAACTTTTTTATTCCTCGTCTCCTATGTACATACTTCCGAGTCGATGAGAGCTCTCGAAAATCTTTTTCGTTAAGATGTTACTTAAGAGGTCCATAGACGGATAGAAAGATAGACAAAGGTTTTATTCGATACATATCTAAACAAGAAAGTCCTTTTCCATTTAAAAACGCACGTCCCAAAACCAGAGAAAGAGATAAGATGTTCTCTCTTTTATTTTCTCCCCTTCCCTCTCTCTAACTCTCTCTCCCTCTTCGTTCCTACAAACTCCCTATTCGCCTCAAACTCCATCCTGCCCTTACCAAAAGTGCCTTCATCACCCTCTCTCTCCAGATCTTTTAAACAAACACAGCAAACTTTGCCCATCTACGCGAGCATAAAAAAATTAAGCAAGGGGGGGGGAAGAAACCGCGAAAATAATAACAATTTCAAAGAAAGGAGAAAAGTTCAAAGATTCTAAATTTTCCCCTCCCCTTCCTTTTTCCCATCTGCGGAGAGGAATAAAAAAACAAGAATAACTCTAAAGTTAATTCTTCTCGGGTGAGAAAGAGTTTAGAAGATGGGGGAGTGCGGGGGAGGTGCTGGGGGAGGCGGTGAGCGAAAAGCGATGTTAAGAATACTTATTTTTTGAGTGTACAAGGCGTTCGTTGGAATGAAGGGACTCGCTGAAGAAGGAATCTTTCGAAAATAAAATGCGGTCGATCCCCTGAAATCACACTATACGGGGAAAGGTCACATAGTGTAGTATTCTATTCGAGGAGTCAACTGCCTGGACTGATAAAAAGTTACAAACGGATAATTTAGTCGAAGCATATAATAGAGACAATTTCAACTACGCTGCGCAGGCCTCATCAATATTCCATTGATAAAATACTCATAATTTTAAATTCAGAATTTCAAAAACCAAACAAATTATCGAGATAAATTTCATATTTGAAAAATATTTGTTACGTCTTTGGCAACATTATATCCTTCCAAGCATTTTAAGCAGCTCCATTTAGAAATTAGTAGCTGTCTATAAAATGTATCATTTGTTCTTTTAACAATATTTTGCGATTGTCTACCATCACCATGTGCAGCTCTGTGCAAGTTACAAGAACACTTTTTAGAATCTCAACACTCTGCTTAAAATTTTTAAACTAACTATGCGAAAAATAACAGTGCCAAAGTACGAGGAAATAATTTGATTTACATTTCTGAGGTTATATATGTTTTTCGGGATATCCCGCGTAAATTTTTGCGTTAAACGCCAACGTTTCTTCTTTGCCGGAGACTTCTTCAGGGTGATCTGGCCGGGTGTCCATAGTGAAAGACGGGAAATTACCCTTTTTAGACGTGCTTATTATCAGGAATGAAGACGGGAGCCTGGGACACACCATATTCCGGAAAACTACGAATACGAACAGGTTCCTACACGCCAACTCCCACCATCATCGGAGGCAAATCAACGCCGTGATGGAAAAAATGATCCATCGTTCCATCACATTAAGCGACTCCAACCACCTTCAACCAGAATTAAAACAATTAAAAAGAATTTTACAAGCCAACAAATACTAAGAACCCCATATAAATCGGGCGATCACGAGGAAACTAAAGGCAAAACGAGAAGATGGGAGAGAAAAAGAAAGAAAAAAGGGCATATCTCCCCTGCATCAAGGGAACAACGAACAAAATGGGACACGTATTAAAGAAATATAACATTACGACAATTTTTCAGTCCGTCAACCAAATTAAGAAGACATTAAAAACCACTAAACATAGGACGCCACTACAGCATGACAAGCGCCCGCGAAAGCTTCTATCAATTAACTTATTTAAATTATTTACATATAATATCTACACATTCTTCTTTACCTTCTTCCAAAAGATATTCTCTCAGAGTTGGCCAATTTGAGGGCACTCATCCGATAGCTGGTAGTACTGACAGCAATCTCGTAGCAGAATTTCCTTATATTCAATATCAACAAACTGGCATAAAGCTTTTAAAATTTTCTGTACGCTTAGCATAATCAGAAAACTCACTGTGCGTTTTTATATCTAACAACTCTAATTCAAAAAGAAGAGATTTAAACGCATATTTACTTCAACAGTGCCAAGAGAAAAATAATTATCCTCTGCTAAATCTTGTAAAGGCAGTTTTTGAGCATCAGAAGCCAGAATATTCTATCAGATGTTTGTGCATTTTGTTCTGCTACATGCTATTTTTTGCAATCTTGAAATTAGTAAATAAAACAGTAAACAACCTTTAGCTTCAATCTTGACTATTGTGAGATTGTTTCACTCAACAGAAGTAACTTAACTCAAAGTAATTCAATTTTCTCGATTAAAGTTTATTTTTTCAAAAAATACAGATCGACAGAGATTTGTTTATTCGATTTACAGCTAATTTATGCGTCACATTTTCCTCATGAATAGTAAATGCTCGTTTTCCTTCATACATGTCCACATTAAGTACCGCTTTATTCGAATCAAAGGTTACGATTCTGCCAAAATCTCAGCATAATTCAAGGTAAATAAAAAACAGTCTATCTAAAAACTACTTAATTAAGACGATTTTGGCATCCAGAACAAGTTATACAGGATTTCTGAAGAGATGTATCTATAGTAGACTAATTCCAGGAGATTCCCAGAATTCCAGGATAGGTGGCAATCCTATGAAACACTAATTATTCATTTGTTGTCATTCCTTTATTATAAACTAGACAACCCTTTATTTCACGAATTTATTTGATCATGCAATGAGTTCGAGATACAGAATCCGTGGCAAAGTCGGATTAAAATCTTGTCTGTGTCTTGTCTTGTGTATTTATACGTTCTGGGTAAATTTGAAAGGATGAAAGGGGTATGGGGAAAGGACTGACCGGTAACGTATGTGTACTTTATACCTTAACCTCTAATAGCAAATATTTTTCCAGCTGATAGAATAATCACTTTTTCTCAATTCACGGTTGGCTTGATATTTTATTCAGATCATGATGTAGCCTATCGACCGCTGCAGAGTCCATTATCGATTTATTCACATATCTCCGAAATCATTTACGCCACTCACACACTCATCCGCGAAACAAGTTATCTCGTTGAATGCCTTTTTGATCATCTGAAACGTATCCTTACCTGTTTTTCCAGAAGCACACAAAATAGTATTGTGTATCGCAGTCCTATTCGTAAATCTATTATAGGTATACAGTGGCATGTTATAACTATCAGCAAACAACACGACGACCTAAGTTTATCGGTTTTTGGATATTCTATTGTAATAATGTGCAATACGGCGTGCCTATTTTTTCAATAAATTTATACTACTGCTTACGCTTTTTCTGGATAAACAGACGAACAGTTAAGACTGCATAATGCCAACTGAAACGTATTTAAAAGGTTACACATTTTTCTTATTAATATTTCATTAATTTTGAATTATGTGACGAATATGTTGATTCGTTCACCACAACTTTGGCGAACTTCGTAATCCTGTTGGACCAGGCTGCTCTATGACCATGACCGCGTCTCATTAGAAAGTTATTTTTACACAGAGCGAGGCCGACCATGGGAACAGCAGCTGATTTACTGTAGTGAAAAATAAGTTTATGACCAATACCGGCATGTTTTATCGAATGGATATTTTTCTTTCTTGAAAGGAAAAAACCCGTAAAAATTTCAATAACTACGATATGTTTTTTACACTGACTATCGGATATCATTCCACAGTGACTCTAAAATTTTAAATAAACCTACATATATTTTTATGACACTAATTTAAACATTACTTTCTTTTAAAATCATACTGAATCATAACAGTAAGTGATTTAAAAAATCAGTCCTGTTCCGATCTATAAGTATTAAACTTCTAAGACACTTTTTCAAATTTAATTTTTCATTCACATCAGAATTCAATACACCGACAGTGGTTGTACGAAACGCAGAGGACCCAACTATGTTTAGCGCAGTAGTTAGGAAAATGAGATTTAAATTATTGTTCGGATGAAGCTATGTAGTCTAAGTCATCCGTGGAGATAATGATGTTACAATGGGTCCTTCTTCGATGATTCAATATATTCACCTTCCTCGAAAAATATTGTCAAGGAATTGACTAAGTTTCGCCTCAGTAAATAATTGAAATTTAATGCAGCTTATTTCTTCTACCTAATAAATGTAATAATCCATATCAAAGCACATTATTTGACTACTTATAAAGCTTATTTGAAGGAAGAACGTATATAGCGATTCAGAATTTTTTTCGCTGAAGACCATTTGTTTTGGCGTCACATCAAATTACGGTGGTAATTTTAATTGCTTTGGCCTATTATACTATGTTGGGTGTCTGATATTATTAATAAACATAATATCTCTTCTCGATATTTTAGGTTTTTCACTTCTAAAAAGAAATTTTTGCTCATTTATTTATTTTATCAATAACCAAACCCCATTCAATCAGTTATGAAGTCACCAAATCGAATATATTTGGAGAAATTCGGAAAATGTTTTCCCAATTACATTTTTTCATGTACATTTTAAAATGTACATAACTACGTATCCCTTCCATGCACGCTTTTAAACCAATCGCATCCAATAATTATTTCAATGCAGTGCCACTTACGATTAGATAAAATTTTATATGCCATAGCAAAATATTTTTATGTAATTTCAATCTGTGTTACAAATGATTGCATGTTTCTTAATTCATTAAGATTACAGCGTGTACTTTATTTCCAAATCCATAATCATCACTTCATTTCTAATCGTCAACACGTCAGTTTGCATGAAAAGTAATTTAAAATTGTAATATTTGAAGAAATCACTTTACAGAGACCGATTTGTCAGAAGCTTGTTTCTGCTTGGTTGTAGACTTTCCAATCTTTCTTAAGAGAGCAGCTGAGCATTAAGAAATTGAGCCAAGAGGTCCTTAAATTAAATAGGTCCAGTTTGTGAAAGAAATTTAATTCGACCAACTCGTCAAAGGGAGAAAAAAGTTAAATAATTGAGAGAAAGAATCTTTTTCAAATTCTTATTTCAAATAGGCTTTCAATTTTATTTCGTATTCTAGGCAATGAAGATTCTTTAAGCCGATTTTGTGTCTTTTGAAGTTTGAAAATGCATTTAAATCCTGTATGTTTGTATATAAAAATCTTTCAGAAAAATTCTTTTATCACATTTTACAAGCATTTACCATTATTTTCAAAATTTACCATGCTAATCGAAAGAAGAATCATTCTTATTATAAAACATCCGCGTATTGAAACGGGAGAATTGGACTGCTACGATAGTGAAAGGCTCTGTTTCGATTCTCGCCCGTTTCAAAATATTTCTACCGATTTTAAATTACTCCAAAAATACTTCTTTTGCTGAATCGCGCAACGAAAGATTTCTTTTCCAAAAATGTCCGATAAATATTTTCAATTACAAATGCGATAAATTTCCACAAGTTAGAACTGAGTCACCTACAGTAAAACACTACAATATTAGGTTGATCTCAAGAAGATTACTTAAAGAATTTAATATTTCAAAATATGCATACAGTTAAAAAGGAAGCAGCTTGTTTTACAATATTGGTAAACAAAAATACAATCAATATAAAGTAAAAACTATTGGTTTCCATCTGACTCTGCTATTCAGAATATAATTGAAAGGTTTTGCGTAATATACGATGATTTACCTCATCTCCAACGGGATAAAATAAGAACAACGATGTATCGGAAGATATTCTGATAATGAGGTGTTCCGTGATGTTGGACAAAAATAAATAATGTGACTTTGTTTTTTCTATGAAAACATATTTAAATGTCAATTTAAAAATGGCAGTCATTAGTAAATTCGAGATGAATTTGCCTATTACTCTGTAGAAACTATTCACTGTACTTCTATTTATGGCGATTCAAATTTTATAATAGTTTTTAGAATTTACAAATAATCTGCATTGCAGCAATTTAACGGTATTTGCTTACATTGTTTGATCTTTGTGACCGCATCAAAATTTGCATTTATATTAATTTGGGAGTTTTATCAATTAAATGGTCATAACATACAACTTAAGTATTTTTTTATAGCAGTCAATGAATACTGTTGCTCTACGTAATTTGCTTTCGTAGGAGATGTTTGAATTCTAATACGAAATTTCATATCTTGAAAATGAGTATCAGTGCCTGGCTGTATATATTACTTATATTTAAATAAACAACGACTAGTGAACAGCTTAGAACCGGTAGATTAACCCATATGTATCCTTGAATGGTCTGAACAGGAACAAGATCAGTGTGTAATGATATTCTCCGAAATGAACCAGAATCGACCCAATATTTTATAAGGCTCAATTCCTTAGTTTTTATAAATAAACATGAAAACTCGATGCAAAATACTAAATTTGAAAATAACCTAAATAACCCTATTTTACAAATGTTGTTAATAAAAAATTTTCGTATATACAATGTTATTTGTGAATGTAGCATGATTTTTCAGCAATTTTCCACGTGTTTCTGTGGATAAAGCCATAAGTTTTATTTTGTCCGTAAACCAGTTGTTTCCAAACTGTGAAGTGACCCCCCTGGGAGGGGCGAGATGGGCTGGTCAGAGGGGATGCAAAAAGACTTCACATTACATTTACTGTCGGTTTAACTGTCATAATCGTGTGACCTACAATATGCAGTCGCCGAATTCTAGCTTTCAAATGGCTATGGCGTATCATTTGCGTCCATGTTTTCTTAAAGTGGCTGTATTACTCGCGATTGTAGATCCAATTGGTATTGTTTATGAACTTTGAATGGACATGACATATAAGGGGGCGCAAGGACACTTTTCTTAGTTGAAGGGGGGCGCGGCTTTGTAAAGTTTGGATACCGCTGCCGTAGACGTACAGTCATTTCAAAAAGTCTAGCGACACGGCTCGGTCACGCCACACACAGTCCGGAGCTGAAAGTTGCGAGTATGTTGGTATCCACTGCTTGAGGGCAAGCAGGAGAGGCGAATGATAGGGAGGGGCGGAAGAGTGAGGAGGTGGGTTTCGAAGCCTGGGTAGGCGGTGCAGGGAGAAACGAACTGAATGAGAGCCGGTGAGACAAACTCCATTCAACAGTGCGAGAGCATCCATTCCAACTCGGAAAAAAGGACTCTCTCAGAGGTTATCTTCGCATGCCAAGGGTAAGGCCCGTTTCACACTGCGCGATTGCTGCCCCGCGACTAGCCCCCGCGCGGTCACGTTCGGTGCGCGATCGTGGTCGCGCGGCTAACAAATGTGTTGACAAGTGAACTTTCTCTGGGACGGATGTCGAGGAAATTGCATTGCTTTGGTTGTGGAGGAAACGGAGTAGGAGTAGACGAAGGACAATGTGGATACATCCTATTTTAAGTGAACGTTCAAGAAAAGGACAATTTTATAAGAAATTGATAATCTCTTCCCAACACAGCCTTTTCTTTTCCATTTTACCGTAATCCTCACATTCCATATTCCATAGAGCAGGGCGACTCTCCATACCTGAAATAAACCTTTCGGTCGCGTCGTGTGAAATGGGCAATACACTCCTGTGTCCTTCTTGGCCGCGCGGGGGCTAGTCGCGCGACTGCAATCGCTCCGGGTGAAACGGGCCTAAACGGTTCGAAGTCCTCAGTGATGTCTTACAATTAGATAGGGAAACATAAATGAATATGCCGCGTCTAGAAAGCACTTTCAGAAATGATGCAATATTTTCACCTTTGTGGGCGTTATTAATGCGAAATGCTAGGCTGCAGTTCACTTCGGAAAGCGTAAAAAATCATCAATGGGTCAAGGGCAAAAATTGTACCAAGTCTCTCTGTCATCGTAACTCTCTTTGAAGCTTAATATCTTGCAAATTAATGGACCGAATTTGATGTGATTTTCAGGATAGCATTACGATATAATAAAAATACGTTTTACTGTATTAAACTTGAGATCAAAGACCAGGGTTCGACTCCAGAAGATAATTTCCATTTCCCATAAAGTAACACGTAAAAATGGACATTTCGACGTGCAGGCTTTCATTCTTTTTCAGATTAAAAATAGAAAGAATTGACGTACATTCTTCGGATATAAACCATTTTGAAGGAAACATTATAAAGTTTATTACTATGCTCATCTTTTTCCACCTACAGTTCGAAATTTCTCAACGTAAACGTTTAATTCAGACAGTTTGAGGAAATCTTGCCATTTTAACGGGATGTTGCCTTGTCTACCAATTCCATTGTTAGACCTGTATATCATATTGTTAATTCAATCCTTATGGGTGTAAACGTGCTTTGAATGCTTTTAATAAAAGAGAGGGGGGGAGAGAGGTAGAAGGGGGAGCGAGAGGGAGGGGGAGAGAGGGAAGTAGAGGGGGGAGGGAGAGAAAGTGTGAGAGGGGGGGGGGGAAGACAGGCAACTATTTTAAGTTTAACTAAAGATAGCCCGTCAACAACAGAATATTCAACAGAAATGTTGTATATGGCAAAATATTTCAATGTAAAAGTGCGATATTAATTATTTTTAATGAAAATAATAATAATCTATCTATCTATAATTCTTCCGTTGATATTTCAATGGGCATTACACTAGTACTCCATAAATTACGATAACAAAAATGAGAGCTGTTGATTTAGTGGAGATCCTGAATGAGCATCTTCTGCCTTATGTCTGACAGATAGTGCCAGACGGCGAAGACGTGGTAGTAATACAAGATAATTCACTGTTAGATACGATCGATGTAGCTAGACAATTTTTTGACCAGAACCGGAATATCAATGTTCTGCCCTGGCCAGCTCGCTCGCCGGATCTGAATCCCATTGAGAACTTATGGGGTATAGTGGTGAATGAGTGGACGGGAGGAAAGTTGAGGACGGCAGCCGCTCCTGAAGAGCATGTTATGGAACTCTGGGGCTCAATCGGACGACGGCCACAAATATGTGAAAATTTAGTACGGTTCATGAACTGTCGAATGCAAGGAATGATCGACTGAGGAGAAAATTTCACTAAATACTAAAATAAAACCCTAAATAATCTTTCATGGTTTTCATTGCCTATTAAATTCTGCTAGAATAAAATTTTTATTCGAAATTTCAAATAAAGTCAATATACAATGGATCCACTATCTGTGAGAAAAGTGCTACATGTGATAAATTGCTTTTATTAAAGTTTTGGTAAAATTAATTGGATAAAGAATGTTAATATTTCCTAATGTTCTCTCAAAAAAGCAATTTTCGTGCAGACAATTTCTTGGCGCTTGAGTGATACAGTACAGTGGAGAAAAATTTTTGTATCGCAATAAGAATGGAAACCTCGGAAGAGAGTTTGGCCGGATGACAACTGCGACTCACATCAGCTCCGATGATGTGATTTGCTTTCAGAGATGAGTTTTATTCGTATCACCATTTATGGCAGATCATATTTTTAAATTTAGTTTAATCATAGAGCGTAAATTCCCGGCGCTCGCAGAAACACCTTCGTTACTGTGATATGCTCAATTTTAAGGAAAATTTTTAACAAACCGGTGAGGCGATTCCCACAAAATCCTCGTTACCTCCGCGGTTCGTGTTATCGTAATTTATGGAGTATTATATAATTTTTGCCCTTGACTCATTGATGATTTTTACGTTTTCCGAATTGAATTTCAGCCTAGCATTTCGCATTAATAACGCCCACAAAAGTGAAAATATTGCATCTTTTCCAAAAGTGCTTTCTAGACGCGGCATATTCATTTATGTTTCCCTATCTAATTGTAAGACTTCAAAACGTTTACACGCCTCCTTCTCTCGGAGGTTTTCTTGTTACCCTTGGCATTCGAAGGCAACCTCTGAGAGAGTCCTTTTTTCCGAGTTGGAATGGATGCTCTCGCACTGTTGAATGGAGTTTGTCTCACCGGCTCTCATTCCGTTCGTTTCTCCCTGCACCGCCTACCCAGGCTTCGAAACCCACCTCCTCACTCTTCTGCCCCTCCCTATCATTCCCCTCTCCTGCTTGCCCTCAAGCAGTGGATACCAACATACTCGCAACTTTCAGCTCCGGACTGTGTGGCGTGGCCGAGCCGTGTCGCTAGACTTTTTGAAATGACTCTACATCTAGTTCAGGGCTGTCCAACATACGGCCCGCGGGCCACAATCCGGCCCGCGAAGCTGTTCAATCCGGCCCACTAGCCGCTAGAAAAAATCTCTTATTTATATTCTTATTTTTGTTGAAATGAATTTAAAAATATATTTCAAAATAACAAACTACCTACTAATATTTGTCTGATAAAGAAGTCAAAATATATCACCTATATATATATCGATATATCGACCTTAGTGCACCTTAGTGCCAGTTTGACAGTGTCGGAGTTTCATGAACGTCGCGTGGGTATGGTTTTATTAATATAATACTACCCATTGTTGCTGATGTCTTTATCCCGGTTAATTATAATTATAGTTACAGAATCGATAAATTGAAGCTATTAACCCTTAATGATGATGGCTGTAAAGAAACGTAAAATTGACGCAGAATGTCGCGTGTTCAAGGGCAGTTGGACTGAAGATTTGTTTGTGATCGAACAAAATGCAAACATCATATATCTCATATGTCAAGAAAAAATTTCAGTATGCAAGGAATATAATATCAAGCGACATTATTTAGCAAAGCACGCTACAGAGTATAGCAAATTGAAAGGTCAAACTAGAATCGATCGGGTGAATTCATTAATAAGAAATATTGTTAGACAGCAGTCGTTCCTTAAAATACCAAAAGAAGATTCTGAGGCTGCAACCAAAATCAGTCTTCAGATAGCCGAAGCAATTGCAAAAAAAGGAAAACCGTTTTCCGATGGAGAATTTGTAAAAGAGTGCCTAGATATATTTACTTCAGTTGCGTGTCCAGAAAAAAAACATTGGTGAGAAATACGAGTTTTTCACACCAAACAGTTGCTAGGAGAGTTGATGAATTGACAAATAACATAGAAATTACGCTTACGGCTAAATTGAACAAGTGTAAATTTTACAGTTTAGGACTAGATGAGAGTACCGATATATCTGACACTGCTCAACTAGCAATATTTGAGAGAGGAGTAACGAACACATTTGATATTGTTGAAGAACTATTAGACTTGTGTCCAATGAAAGGTACAACAACGGGATATTTTGGATGAAGTCAGTAAAACTTTTTTAAAAATTAAACTTAAAGATGAAAATCTCTATGCAAACACGATAAAATAAATACAACCTGCAACTGATACGATATAAATATGAAAGGACTACTAATCTAATATCCCTTATATATTTATACGTATATTAATCTAATTAACAAACGTTAAACAGGTAGCCTCATTATCAACCCCATAGCAACTGTGTCATTACAATATAGTGTAACTACCATACTCGAAAAAATTCCTCATCTAACAAACTGGCATTTTTTCAACTTTACGAGATCAGTATTATTGCACCATCGCATTATTTTTGTTTTACACGAGACATTCGCGAAGGCGTTTCTTATGCAACGAGACAAATAAGCTCAGGGGCACATACCTATATGAAAGTATTCATATCAGATTCGTCTGAAACATAACACGTATATATTTACTTAATGAACTTTTGAATTTTGTTTGCATATTCTATTTCCCTTGCCATGAAAAATTCTTTATGAAACTTATGAGATGTTAAAGGCATTTTTCCTGCAAAATAAGGTTGACCATCCTACCAAGCAATCGTACGTGACGCATCTCCTCTTCCCTGCGAGGGCATTTGACCTTCTAAAAACTAAATTCGATCATTATCCACGCCATAAACACTGCGCCTGCTGTTATTTTTTCACTTGTGTCCTTCGTACGTGCGAAATTGATTTGTATTTCTATTAATAATAATTGCACAAGAACATATGTTCAAATGCCTAATTCAATTATCCCTACCATATTGTTATTCCATCGCATGAAGACTGACTTATTTCTGTGAGTATACAGTATAATTGCTCGAATTTAATTTATCCGAAAGAAAGTATTGTTGCTCACAACCGAAACGAACTTAAAAAAATTTTTAAATCGATAAATCAATTCTTAATGAAAGAAATTTTTTAAATCCATCCCTTGGACAAAAAAATACGTCTACCGATAACCTCCAAACTTCTTGCTAATATGTTTGAAATAATCCTCGGGGAGAGAGGAAGGGGAGGAGGAAGACATTTTTCAAACCGTCTGAAATTTTCCGACTGCCGTTCATTTCATTCGTTCCATGCAAATAAAGAGTTCTAAAAAAATTCTCCGAAAAGCAATGATTTGGAAATTAATTTTCTGTGCGAGTGCCACGCCGCAACACGCCTTTCCAAGTGCGCATCCAAAGTGCCTAGGGAAACGAATACATGGCAGACAGGGCGAAGATAAAAAACGTAGCACTTAGTAGCGTATGTGATGTGGCGGATAAATAAAAGAAGAAAAAAACTCCTCTGAAATGCAACTGCCGTTTTGAAAAACGGCGAGATTAATCTTTCGAACACCTGGAATGAAAGAGAAGAGATTTTTTCCTTATGAACTTCTGATATTATCGCGTTGTATAATTAATTCCGTTTACCAAATAACGTGACTTTAAAGTGCGCAATGGACGCCGGAACATACGCTGCACGCGTAATCCTTATCCACGCCATTTGTGACAAGCGGACTTGGCTCATAAACAAATAACCGGAAAGTTTCGGCGTCGGGAGGCTAAGTTCAATTCGTAATAATTAATCGGAACATTTTAAAGGTCACCTCTGTGACCAAATAAATAACTAATTCGCCTCTTCGAGCAGGAGACTTTTAGAATGTGAAATTTTTCCTATTTTGACAAATACAGGATTTTTTACGAAGTTCATTCCATTGCGTTATTTTTTTACTGATGCTTACGCCCTTATTTTTCCACAACGCCGTAATAAAGCACTGACATAACATTCCCTATGCTTATTTGAAATGCATATACCCACAAATTCGACCTTTCTGAAGGGAAAAATTGGCGCGATCATTCGATATCCAGCACATAGTCCTTTTTTCCGTAAATCGCGTCGAATTCGTTGGCAAAAAGAATAACTCGCCGTGGAGAAAGAGAGATCGAAATAACGAAATAGCCTTTTCAATGCCCGTAGGACACGGCGGCCTTAATTCACCTCCTCAAAAAAAAGATCAAAAAGCCCGAGAATATATGGTTTCATAGAAGGCGCGCGTACAGCAATTTTTTATTAAACTTGAAACAAACGAGTTCTCTTTTTGCGTCCGGAATACGAGAGCGAGGATCGTTCCGAAGGCTTACCACGTCCTCCGTATTTCAAGCGACCCTTCTCAACTTATCAACCGCAAAACAGTAACCGTTTTATCTCTGAATCCCCACCTATGCTCCATGCATCCACCACCTCCCCCTCTCCCTCCCCTACTCCCTCCCCCTCTCCCTCCCCTCCTCCCCTCTACAGCTTTTAAAACTTTTCTCCCTCTTCTCCTCGGACCGATGAGAAGGCATCCATCCGAGGATGAATGGCCGGCGCCGAAAAAAACGATAAAATGATTTGATTTACGAGTCTTAGGCCGATTTATCCCGTCGGAGATTTTTCCAAACTCGAAAACCCAGAGTGAAACTCTATCGACAACGATTCTTAACACGAATTCGTTTTTTGATCTCGAAATTGAATTATTAGGAACAAAACTGGGGCGATTTCGTTTTTTCGATTTCCAAATTCCCTATTTATATGTCCCCTGATAAATGTAACTCTTCTCCGTGTTTTTCTTTTTTGAAAGTACAGTCAATTGAACGATGTAAATCGTAAATAATATTTCACAACAATTAAAATATATATACTGGCTTAGATGAGTATTCGCTGTGCTTTAAAATGGTTTGTCATATACGAGGGCGAATCAAAAATATCCGCAATGTATTTATTTAAATTCGCATAGCAACAATACAGAATTCACAAGTGCATCATTTTTCAACATAGTCACCCTGATTTTCAACAAACTTGGTTCAGCGTTGCACAAGGTTTTGGATGCCTTCAGAAAAAAATGTTTTCTGCCGAGCGGCAAACCACCTATGCACCGCCTCCTTCAGCTCATTGTCGTTGGCAAACCGACGGCCTCTTAAAGCAACTTTGAGGAGTCCAAACAGATGATAGTCTGACGGGGCAAGGTCAGAGCTGTATGGTGGATGGTCTAGGACCACAAAGTATGGTTGCTGAAGTGTTTCAACTTTGTAGACAGCATTCTGGGGACGGACATTGTTATGCAACAACACAACACCTTGGGGTAGTTTTCCCCAAATCACTGGTTTCAGCTCATCACGCAGCACCTCACTGTAGTTTACACTATTTATCATCATACCCCTTTCCTGGTAATGTTTAAAGATTGGTCCTTGTTAATCCCAGAAAAGTTTGAACATCACTTTTCGCAGTAGGCTGAGATTTGAATTTCTTTCTGACGGGGGACATAGGGTGTTCCATTCCATATTCCAATGTTGTTCTCTGGCTCATAGTGGTGGACCCACGTTTCGTCACCAGTGAGAATGCGATTCAGGAAGGCATCAGCATCCTCTTGAGACCGGTACAGAAGTAGGTTACAAATGTACAAACGGATACGAGTGTGCTGTTCAGTGAGTTGTTTGGAAACCCATCTTGCACAAAATTTAGGGAAGAGAAGTCTGTTGTGAATAAATAAATTCATAGGCCGAACGGTGACTAATCTGCAGGTGGTTTGCCAATTCAACGATAGTTACCTTTCTATTGGCAAGAATCACTGCGCGGATTTCTTCAATATTGTCGTCAGTCTTCGATGCGAACGGTCGCTCTGATCGCTGTTCGCCTGTGACACTTGCTCGGCCATTTTTGAACAAGTCTATTCACTCGTACAGGCTTCGCTGTGGAAAATCGCTGCTGCCATACTTCGCTGTTATTCTTCGATGAATTTCTGCACTTTACACCTTCAGCACATAAAAAACGAATCAATGCATGTTACTCATCTGGTGCATGTGATAAGCGTAGCGACAATGTTGACAATGCTATTGTTGAAAGTCAACTGCATGGCCAAGGTCAACTAAACCACTACAACAACAGAGAGGCTTCGTGATTAATATTGCACACGCATTCAGCAGCGGCGCCAATTTCAACAAGAAAATATGAGCACTTTGCGGATAGGTACTTATTGACTCGCCCTCGTGTGTGTATATATACATATACGTATATATATATATATATGCACATATATGGCAACATCTTGTGAAGAAAAGAACCTCCATCACTCACTCCTCTGCACCCTGCAGGCTCCCACCCCTGCAGACCTCGAAGCCTAACAAGCCCTATAAATCCACCTTCCAACTCATTCTCAAACCCCAACGCCAACATCACCTTCCCCACAACTTCCCCTACCAACTGTACCACCCGCAACGACATCTACCTACTAACCTGCACCAAACGACCCGCCTTTTACGTCGACCTCACCAGCAATTCCCTCAACATTCGCATGAACGGACATCGCAACAGCGTTAGTCTTAAACGACAGCTACCCGTGGCCGTTCATGCAAACAATCACAATCTTAGTTTCAATGTTTGTTTCACGGTGAGGGCCATTCCGGCCCCCAACTCCGTCAATGGGAGTTGGCCCACATCCAAATCTTAAACACTTTCTTTCCTCGATCTCCGTTAATATTTCCTTCTTTCCACGCTCCCTTTCCCCTTCCCCCCTCCTGCATCCTCCAATACCCGACCTTTCCACTCTCCCCTTCCACCTCCACGTCTTCACCCCAGTGTCACTGCCAAATCAATTGTGTCTCTCTTGTGCTGACGAAGGGATCATCCCGAAAGCTCCAATAACTTCTACAAATGTGTCTCTCCGACACCCCAGCGGCTCTCCTTCCGGTAAGTGCTCACTCGGTTTCCTTCAACACTTATACCCGTTTTCTACTCTTATGAAGCTTGACCATGGCGCAGCGAATAGCCAATCAGAGCGTTTTCACCTTCCACCACCATTTGAAGTTCTCGAGAGGCGCGGGAAAGTAGTACACACTCGCTCATATTTTGAATTTATACTCGAGTTTTGGTAAATTTTTCAACATTTCAATAATAAGATTCCATGGTTACCGGTATTGTTGTCCTCGGTAATTTCCATGCATATGCACTTAAATAAAGGCTTAAAGATCGAAAATAAGATTAAAACTTGCTAGAAATGACGGAATATATGAATGTAACGCAAATATATCGAACGCAGTATTCATGTTATTTATATTTTTTATCTATATTACTAAAATCCGATTTCTGGTTGTCTCTCTCTTTCTTTAACGCTCTATACCTCAGCCATTTTTAATATCCGAGAATTTCAGTCCTCTAAGTTTATTTTTTATCAAGTTATTCAACTATTTTTAAAATTTGTTATTAAAAACCAAACATACATCACTTATAAAATATACTCATTAAACTCATATTCAAAACATATACCCGTTAAACTAATCTAAATCCATAGTAGATAGAATAGGATATTTCTTCATGCGCCTACATTACTCCCTTGGCGCTGTAGTCGCAATCATTTCCGCCTGCATATGCTGCTCCGAACGAAAATTGACTAATGAGATGGCTCTTGTGTAAAGTTCAACGACTGGAACTAAAATCCAGTGGACACCGCGCATACATTAAATGAAGAAATTGTACCCCTAGGAGTTATTTTAGAGGAAAAATTACCATGACAGCGCGCCCGTAGAGTTTAGCAACAACTCGATGCATCACAATTCTGCCAAGAGAGTCGAGAAACTGAATATCGCACGAAAATTAATAATTGGCGCCTGACAGTGCATTATTTTTAAGAATGCTGGCGTGTAAAATGGAAGTCTTGGACGCTCTAATTTCCATTAAAATAAGCAACGGAATCAATCGCAAGTCATAATCAATGAACCGGAAAAAATGATTAACTTCGGTATGACTATAACGATGAAAATTCATAGAAACATGGTAATTACGTAATCCTTGCAGGATGGAGATAAATTGTGCAGCGTAGTAATAAACAAAAAAGGAATATGTAATAGGCGTAGGCAGCAGATTTTTACCAATACCATCACAAGTTTGACATCCTCTCACAAATACCAATTCAGCGAAGTTTGATCGACGAATAATTTGAAATAAGAACAACACATCATTACCAACTGTCACACACAACCCAGCGATGCTTACTTAAGCGCATCGGCACATGAGTGCAGAGCACATGTCTACGGTTTTATGACAGCATTTTCGATCGATCTAAATGCAGTGCCGTGAATATGGAGGTTCATACGATACACACACACAGAAAAACAACAAAATTCGACATGGTCATATCGATTGGTTATATATATATATATATATTATATATATATATATAGTAAACGAGTAAAAGTTGTTTGCATACTGCAAGCACATTTATTAATCAAAGTAAGATAATGCATAGCAGAATAAACAGACTGCCGCGAAACTTCCTAGTAGCATTGAAAGGCGCAAGTAGAGTCGCGAAAAGTCAACAATTTCGGCGCTCTTCAAATATCTAAGTTAGTATCTCGAAAACGAAGCAAGATATCGGAATGAAACTTTTAAATAATTAAAGCTGAATCTTCTACATTTCGCAGGAGACATTTGTCTTCTATCTACAATAGAATTTAAGTTAGTCAGAGACTATTTTCAGGATGTTTTTACGATGCAGCCTCGCAGAAAAATATTTTTAACAACAACTGTATAAGTTATGTCTTCTATGTAATGTATTTGTCAGCGTGTGGAATGTTTGTATAAGTTGCAGAAAAAATTTCACGTGATTCCGGAGAATACACTGCGAGTTATCGTCGTTTAAGTTTAAAAGGAGCGGAGCGGTTCTCAGCGCGTCTACGGCTAGGTGTTTAACATTTATGAATTTTTAACAGCCACAATATATAACTTTTATGAAATTTTAATGTTATTTACCACCGGAACATTATTACCTAACTATGTTAATATTTTCAGCTTCCTGGATCTTCAGAATGTACATAACCATTAGTCAATTTGTTTAACATTTGAGCATTTATTACGGCCGACCGAATAAACATTTTCAAATTTCTATAATCCAGTTTTCATTATTTTGCAATTTCCACTATTAGAAAAAATTTCAGTTTCATAGCACATTTAGAAGTACCTAAACCATGAAATGTTAGTAAAATATTTTATAATTTTTAACGGCCAAGAAAATAAACATTGCAATTTTGAAATTTTTCCTAGGATAATTTTTTTTTATTCACATCTGTATCAAATTTCAGATCTCCAGCGTTTGTAGTTTGGGCCAGACATTATTATCCTCCTATATATCATTCTATATCGACTCTTCTTACAGAGGATATACGATATAGGATATATATAGGAGGATACTAATGTCTGGCCCAAACTACAATAGCTGGAGAGCTGGAATGTAATACATAGGTGAACCGAGAAAAATAATCAGAGGAATAATTGGAAAATTGCGACAATGTTTATTTTCTTGGCCGGTAAAAATTATAAACAATTTTACTAACATTTCATGGTTTAGGTATTTCTAAATGCGCTATCAAGCTGAAATTTTTTCTTCCTGTAGAATTCGCCAAATAATGAAAACGGGAATATAGAAATTTCAAAAGTTTCATTCGTTCAACCGTAATAAATTCTCAAATGTTTAACAAATTGACTATTGCTTATGCGCTTTCTGAAGGTGCAGGAAGCTGAAAATTTCAAACAAGGTAGGGTATGATGCTCCGGTAGTAAATAACATCAGAAATTTAAGAAATATTTATGATTGTGGCTTTTAAAAATTCATAAATTATAAACAATTAAATTTCTATAAATGCACTTCTAAAGGTGCTACATTGATGATATTATGCATGAATGTGAGGTATTCGGCATGAATGAGGAAAACCTACAAAAATGCTAAAATTATACATTTTAGGGGTTGTTTTTACCCCAATAATTTCAAAACAGAAAAACAGGTAATTCGGCGCAGAGATGCAAACATGCGTTTGGAAAGTATTTTTCTGCTTTTATTTTTACCTTAAAGTTAGAGAAAATGCTTGCAGAATGCAAGCACACGTTCACTAGTATATATATATCCTATAAATATCCTCTGTAATAAGAGTCGATATAGAATGATATATGTACAATATATACTAGCAGAATTTCCCGTTAAATTTCAACGGATTTAGTGAATCTGGAACCTCGGCCGTGTAACATGTAATCATTGCAAGAATAACATAATACACAGTTTTACACTGTCTAATAAAGCAAAAATGAAGAAAACCGGTCCGCATTTACCTATATACTAGTGCAATACCCGTCAAAAATGACGGGAGGAAAGATACGATCGTTCCACTATATAAGGAGATCATACTAAAAAGGATTGAAATAACAATATAATATCGAGGTCTAACAATGGAATAGGTAGGCAAGGTAACATCCCGTTAAAAATGGCAGGATTTCCTCAAACTGTGTGAATTAAGCGTTTAAATTGAGCGATTTCGAACTGTAGGAGAAAAAAATATGAAAATAATAAGAAACTCCATAATTCTTTCTTCCAAATGGTTTATATCCGAAGATTGTATGTATATTATTTCTAATTTTAATCTAAAAATGAATGAATGTCTGCACGAGGAAATGTCCTTTTTTACGTGTTACCTTATGGGAAATGGAAATTATCTTCTGGAGTCGAACTTAGGTCTTTGATATCGAGTTCGATACATTAAAACGTTTTGTTATTATATCATAATGCTATCCCGAAAATTTCATCAATTTCGGTTTTCTTTTGCGATATTTTAGGCTTCAAAAAGCATTACACACAACGTTTGCTACAGACTAAGGCTATTACTTCGACCGTGTAACATGTAAACATCGTAAGAATATGATGGTACACAGTTTTAACCGTTGAATGAAGCAAAAATGAATAAAACCTGTTCGCAATTACCTATTTAGATGAATTAAAGAAGAAAATCTTGCGCTCTGAAAGATGGAAAATTACGTGTAAACTTATGGGAAAATAATTATTGAATTACGCCCTCCCTCCCCCGAAATTTTTTGTCGCCATACAGTCTATGTTATCCGCAGGGCAAAATTATATACCTATGCGAAGTTTCGTGACGATTTCTACAAAACGAAAGCTGTAAGTAAAACCAGCAAGACCACAATAATCAACAAAAAATTAATGAGCAAAGGAACTTACGAAATTTAATTTAACGAAAGACAAAAAAGTAAATAGAGAACATTTAAGAATCACAGAGTGAATCTTACCCTCAGACCATTAGCTCGATTCTCTCTGACTCTCTCATTCACGAGTCCTGTTACAAGAAAATTGTTTACATCAACAATACTTTGGAAACAATGAAACGATTTATCCAATCACAATTTGCGGAAAATCTACGTCTAATTATTTAAGTTACTTACGTAGTTTTAAAAACACCTTGCTTTGGAGAACTCTACGCCACACGAAAACATCATTAAAAACTATTTAATATTAGTAATATTTCAATTATAATCAACAAATGTTGGGTTGTAATGTAAACAAATCAAAATCGCAAACAGAAATTGAAAAAAGATATTACGTTAAAGATTTTCCAATATGAATGCATTGGACTCTGAATTTCGGCGACAATGGGAATTGTCATGGTATTAGCTTATACTGGGTACTGTAATAAAACTGATAAAATCACGTATTTTATTGCTTCACCCTAATCACCACATTTTATCTTGGCATCCACGATACCCTAAAGAGCATCTTAAAGTAGCCCACCCAATCCTCACTTCCTCCCCAACCAGGTCTCCTTCCCCACACCCCCAATCCTCTCCTTCCGCAGACCTCCCAACCTTGCCAACATCTAGTGGAGAAAAGAACCTCCATCACCCACTCCTCTGCACCCTGCAAGGTCCAATCCCTGCCGCAGACCCCGATGCCTAACATGCCCTATAAACCCGCCCTCCAACTCATTCTCAAACCCCACCACCAACATCACCTACCCCATAACATCCCCTACCAACTGCACCACCCGCAACGTCATCTACCTACTAACCTGCACCCAATGCCCCGCCTTTTACGTCGGACTCACCAGCAATTCCCTCAACATTCGCGTGAACGGCCATCACAAGAGCGTTAGTCTTAAACGACAGCTACCCGTGGCCGTTCATGCAAACAATCACAATCTCAGTTTCAATGTTTGTTTCACGGTGAGGGCCATCCGCCCATATACAAATCTTAAACTGTCTCTCTCCTCTCGACCTCAATATCCGTTAATATTTCCTTCTTTCCACCCTCTCTTTCCCCTTCCCCCTTCCCTCTGAATCTCCCAATCCCGGACCTTTCCACTCTCCCTTCCCTTCCACCCCCACCCCTTCACCCCAGTGTCACTGCCAAATCAGTTGTGTCTCTCCAACACCCCAGCGGCACTCCTTCCGGTAAGTGCTCACTGGGTTACCTTCAACACCTAGTTGCCCTACATATATATATATATATATATCTTCCATAATATATTTTGAAGCGTATTTGCGTGTTTGTTCATGGAACTCCTCCTAAACGATAAAAGCTAGAACAACCAAATTTAGTACGATTCTTCCTTACATCATAACTTAGTGAATGGTCAAGGTTTGGTCGACCGGGATTAATCAGTGCTGCCAATATAGGGGATTAATATTTTTCCATAAGATAACACGTATGAATCCATTTCTTGACTTGCAAGGTATTCTTCCTTCAAGCATTAAAATACGTAATTATGGACCGATTCTTTTCCTTTTTGCTTCATTCGACGAATAAAACTCTATACTATCCTATTCCTGCAAAGTTTACATGTTACAATGTGGAAGTTTTCAGAAATACGATATTTGTTTAGAAATTTTGTGGATTTTTCGTACACTTTCCAGGCTTGGCCAAGGCGGCCGTCATTGTTACCACCGATTCAGTTAGCTTCAATGAAGCTTATAAATCGAAGTAAGTTTAGCGTTATTCGATTCGCACTTTTGTTTAAGCAACGATCGATGTTTATGGATAGCAACGTAAATAGATACTGATTATATATTCAGGAAGCGTTTATTGATGAAAGTGATTGAACCTTCTATCGTCTATTGAATACTGGAATCTTACATTTTTGTAAGTAACATAATTATATTCTACATTATAATATTTATTAACGAGAATAGGCTCACGTATCTGGTGTACATTTACCAGTCAGTGTTCAATCATGGACAACTGTACGTTGCTTTTTCACGGGTTTCTTGCTTATAAGAAATAAATGTAAACACATTATAGCATAATTACCAAAGAAATGAAGCTGGATTTGGCGAAAGTGATATATATGATAGGAAATACAATTATCGTTATATTTCAATTTGAATTTGAAACGGATTGTTACAAGGAAATATGATTAATTGTTAAGAAAAGCTAATTGTAAGTTAAAAGTATCTACTATATATTTTAAAGAGTTTGTATGTTGTGCTGCAGTTGAAATTCAACGGGAAATTCTGCTAGTGTGTGTATGTATATATATATATATATATATGCAATTTTCAGTAGGTATATTTCAGTGGAGTCATTTATGAAATTCGTTAAAAGCGTTCATTAAAATAAAATACACCCCCACCCTCTCTCTCTCTCTCTCTCTCTCTCTATCTCTCTCTATCTCTCTCTCTCTCTCTAGAATGCGTTTTGAGACATAATAATGCTCAAGATTTAAATCGAGTCTCGTAGATCAATTCACTTTCCAATCATTTTAGCCCGTCACTGTCGAGGTAAGAGACAATGGATCATATTTAATGTTGTATTCGTTTCCAATTTATCTGAAAGCCATCTCGAACTACATTTTAAATGTCGCGACGGC
>JAXCHB010000534.1:0-17970 GCA_036926305.1 Uropetala carovei
CGTGAAATTAAGAAGGTTCCTGAGCACTGATCTAAACATCCAAATTAAAAGATCCACAAACAAAGATAATGAGATGAAAAGGAGGAGAAGCGCGAGGTGACAAGGTACCTATGTGAAATTAAATACCTTTAAAATCAAAGGAAGTTGGAGAAATTAGAAGAGATGGAAATTAGGAAGAGGAAAGTGGGGGGGAGAGAGAGAGAGAGAGAGAGAGAGAGAGAGAGAGAGAGAGAGAGAGAGAGAGAGAGAGAGAGAGAGAGAGAGAGAGAGAGAGAGAGAGAGAGAGAGAGAGAGAGAGAGAGAGAGAGAGAGAGAGAGAGAGAGAGAGAGAGAGAGAGAGAGAGAGAGAGAGAGAGAGAGAGAGAGAGAGAGAGAGAGAGAGAGAGAGAGAGAGAGAGAGAGAGAGAGAGAGAGAGAGAGAGAGAGAGAGAGAGAGAGAGAGAGAGAGAGAGAGAGAGAGAGAGAGAGAGAGAGAGAGAGAGAGAGAGAGAGAGAGAGAGAGAGAGAGAGAGAGAGAGAGAGAGAGAGGGAGGGAGGGAGGTAGTGAAAGTGTGGAGGTAAAGAAAGAGGATAAATGCAAGTGATAGAGAAAATGAATGGAGACGTTGGAATGGAGAAAGGGAAGGTGAAGAGAGAGAGAGAGAAGGAACGAAGAGAAAATCTGAGAAAATTTCTGAAACGGATGAAATGAGTTATGCGAATGAGATTTATACGTTCTGAGATGATTTGACTTGAATTTTATAACGGATTGCAGCGTTGAAAGGAGACATAAAATGGAAGAGGGCGAATGAATATTCCATTCGTTGCTTACCTAACTGGCATATGAATCATGGATTTCATTTTCCCTATTTTTTCCCTTTTTGCTAAAGGATTCTGACGTAAGGGCAGAAGAGAAGATAATAATCGAACCGAATTTTCAAAGTTCGAATTCCCCGAGATCCAATTTTAGCATTTTCGCGATGTTTAATCGCTCCATGTGTGCATACTATGATAAATGGGAAGCAATTTTACTCTCGCTCGTATATTCCGTAATCTGCATTTTATTACCATGAGTTGGTAATGGCGGACTGGACTAATTTCTTTCTTTTCTTTTGGTGAGCTATTTTCTCGAATGAATTATTGCATTTTTACTCATTTAAAATTGTTCAAAATAACAGGGTAAAATTGAGACTCGAATAATACTTTTCCATGCGCCTCGAAAAATTCCCTATCAATCGTAAATCACCACAAATATATATATATATACACACACACTATATTAGAAGCACGTATTTACTCAAACAAGTAATTTTCGATAGCTAGAAATCCAAACCATGAAATCAGCGCGGAGCAATCGACGGACAAAATTCATCGACTTTCATTTTCGTACGAGCAGAGCGTATTTTTTTCTTCCTTACGCACTGTTCATTGAGTTTCCAGCATCGCCTCTGACGTCACACGCTCATTAGGAATTCTCAAATAGCGGGAAATCTTCCTCGCATGTGTGTGTATATGTATATGTGTATATATATATATATACATATATATATATATATACATATACACACACATATATATATATATATATATAGTATGTACTATATATATCGCCGATGCGTGGAGATGAGTGCCAGACATATGTAGACAAAGAGGGAGATAGTGGAGCACTCTGATGGCGGAATGTTGAATAGGGAAATAGGGTGCGTGCGTGTTGGAAAGGGATGAGGAAATTGAGTCAAGAGGGTGCCTGAGGAGGGGTGAAGGAGGGGAGGAGAAGGGAGGGGAAGGGGATGCTATCATCGAGGGGAAGGATTTAAGTGCAGGGGGAGAGAGGAGGAAAGTGGAAAAGAAGGCGTGCGTGATAGAGAAAGAGGTGGGTAATGTGCGTGCGTAGGGAAGGAGCTGATGAATAGCGATGAGAGATGGCGCGCAGTGTGAGAAGGAATAGGGAAATCGTAGGAGAATAGGAGGATGGGAGCGTAGAAAGGATGAGAGGATATGTTGAGGGAAAAGAGGAAGAAGAAAGAAACATAATTAGTATAATAAAAAGAAATGTTTAAAAGGATAAATCAGAAAGAGGATGGGGTTTTGATGGAAGGAAATCAAGAGAAATAGAGAGTGATAAGATGTGAAAAGGTAGAACTAAGTAAGTTGAATTAAAGGAATGGTTTTAGGTAAATAATTAGCAAACTATTTTTCTCATTATTGGCGAAGGGATAGTAAAATTATTATGAAAACGGCAATCGTAGTGGAATTATCGATTTAAGCGAACGGGAGCAAAGTGCTACGGGAAATTAAACTTGGTGAATGTTCCGGATAGCACTTTTTAGATAAAAGATATATGCTGTCAAAAATTTATAAATGCTGAGACTGATATAACGTCGTAATTTCGAAGAAATTAGCGTTCGGTCGAAGAGAATACTACTTTAAATTGAAATTTTCTATTATGTTAAGTAACACTTCCGATTTGTAAAAATATTTTTCCAATGCTGCATAATAGGTTCTGTAGTCAAGCGCGACGATACATCATTAGACTTTAGGATAGCTTACTGGAAGGAGAATGTTTTGACATTTTGTTCTACATCGATAGAGTTCAAGAAAGAATTATCGAGGACGGCTTATGGCATAAATTACAACATATTTCACTTTATAAAAGAATATATGAAGTGAAATTTCATATACAGCAATTGTTTCCTTTTCACATCCAATAGCCATAGTTTATTCTAATCTCCACTATTAAAATTAGAAATAATTGACCTACAATCTTCGGATATAAACCATTTGGAAGAAAACATTATAAAGTTTCTTATTCTGTTAATCTTTTTCCGCTTACAGTTCGGAATTTCTCAATGTAAACGTTTAATTCACACAGTTTTAGGAAATCTTGCCATTTTAAGGGGATGTTGCCTTGCCTACCAGTTCCATTGTTAGACCTCTATGTCATATTGTTAATTGAATGCTTTTAATACAAGAGAGAGGGGGAAGCGAGAGGAAGTGGGAGAGAGGGAAGTAGAGGGGGGAGGGGGAGAAATGAGGAGGGGGAGGGAGCGGGGAAGGAGAGAGAGGATGTGAGAGGGAGAGGGTGAGATGGGAGAGGGGGAGAGAGGGGGATAGAGGGGGATAGAGGGTGTGAGAGGGGGGAGAGGGAGGGAAAGAGGCAACTATTTAAAGTTCAACTAAAGATAGCCCGTCAACAACAGAATATTCACTAGAAATGTTGTGTTTTGCAAAATATTTCATATGTGAAAGTGTGATATTAATTATTTTAAATGAAAATAATAATTACCTATCTATCTATAATTCTTCCGTTGATATTTCAACGGGCATTACACTAGTTATTTAGTAATTCGCTAAATTGACTTATATCCGACAGAAATCCGTAATAGGAGTAGGGACAAATGTGCATGACGCACTAATTGTTAAAACGCTTTACTATTTCCACAAAAAATATATATCGTAATGTGGCAAGTATTCTTTCATCTGGGCTCCATTCTGAGAATATACTAACTTTCTTAATTTTCATTCTCTCCTTAACGTGACATAGCACTCTTAAAAATAGGTGATATTCTTTTACGGGGAATATATAATTTAACGTAGAGGCTGCTGCAGGATTCAAAGTAAAAAGTCAATTTTTATTTTTAGAATGCACGATATTTATTTAGCAAAACAAAAAAGAGTGTAGTGTTCAGCCGAAGGATGTGCTGATTTCTGCATGAAACTGGCTCTGTCCCAAAGCAATACATATACCTTGCTTTGTATTGTATAGCGTGATAATGTCATCAAAATTCTTTTCAAGCAAGAGAGAAATAGGTTCACTCTATGGAAACGTGCCAATGTTAAATAACTGTTTTGAGAAGGAAAAGTTTATAGTTATGAAATTAAGTAAAATAACAGTATGGGAAATACTGTTTATAACTCTCATTTACGATGAGGCGATTTTTCAAGATGCCTTCTTTTTCCCGCACTTTGATTCTTAGCACGTTCGACGCCGCTTTTCATTCGTCGACGAAGCAGCGTCGCCGGTCTGCAGGTTCGCTGGGGCACCATCCTTCCTTTTATAGGGGAAAGCCCTCTTCCACTTTGCGCCTAGGAAAAAACGCCAATTACATAACCACACGTATATTCTTCGAGCAAAACTTCATATTCCCCGCACGTGACATCGCCCCCTCCCCTCTGGTGAAGGCCAACTTCCTCTACTTTTCGCCGCGTGACCACGGCCTCTGTCCGAACAGGCGAACGGGGGACACGAGTCGAGTCAGCTGACCGGTTTGGTGAATCTGCTTATTTTAGGACCTCTCTCTCTGGAAGGGTATTTCTTGATATTATTGTATTGAACATGTTAAGCAGCTTCAAGAACGTGGTTTATTTTCATATGTTATGCTCTGTACTTTATTCGGGCTGGTGCACGTGACTAAATACTAGGGGCGTATATTCAGGGTGTGCGGCGTACTCCCACTTATTATCACGATATATTCATATGCTATGTAATATTATGAAAAGCATCAGTATGTTGGCAACTATGAAATGCGGTTGTGCCGAAAAAGTTCCGCGCATGAAAATACGTTCAATGGAAGATCTCTAGTTAAGTCGTGATATCTAACACGGCACGCTCTGAAACGGCGGCGTTGTGTAGGGAGACTGGGAGTAGATTACTGCTTAGAAGTCGGGCGATGAATCACCTCTGTATAGCGGCGAGGTGGAGAGATGCTGGGGTTAAGCGACTGGTCTTATGTTCTTACCCTCAGTAGCACTTACCAGATGGAATTTTACTTCCCGATTAACAAATACAGTGAAGGATTACAGAAATCAATTGATAGAATTTTTAAAAATATGTTATTGAAAATTATGAAAAATGGGGCATTGGTGCCTTTGTAAAGCACGTGGATTGTTTACCTTCTTACAATATTTTCAAATAATTTTATTCCTTGAAATTTTTTCAAAACAGGCAAGAGATTATACGCGTAGATATAATTTGCAATATGGCGCTTTCTCATTTTACTGTGCTAGCAGTTCCGCTATTTCCCTAATGGTGGCACTTGAATATTTCCTGATGCCGTATCGGTTGCATCAAACTTTTTCCTTCTTAAATGCTCGCCCACCACCAATGACCAGGATACGCCAACTGCTAAATACTGTGTCAACCTGTATAACTGTACTTTGGTAAATTGGTAATATTATGTAAATCTTTAAAACTGAAATTCGTGTATAGCCTTATTTTCACCATTGCCTTAACAAAAGAGCATGTCATTTATGGTTGAATGCTCCAAAGATCTTTCGATTCTAAAGTGTCTAACTGACATCGCTATTGTTTTTCTCTTTTGACGAATTTCGTTTTTGTTAGAGAAAATACTCCCTTTTTGGAAGCTACCTCCGAGAATTGGTTTAAATTTATTTCCGCTGTGTCCGATGTATTGTCGCTCTCCCTTATTCCTGAATATTACATGCTCATTTTGTTGTTGTCCAAGCTTCCACCTAATCGCCGTCAATTCTGGCTGTCTGCAGTTAACCAAAAGCTACACTAGGACCAAATAATACATTAATATGGGAGAACTTCGTGTCCAATAGGGAATTTGAACGACTGTTTACCATTAAAGTGAAATTCTTCCAAGCTCCGCACTAATCCCGTCGTGATTTTTACTACTCGGTGCAAGGTGCAGCGAAGGCCTCGGGGAAAAGGTGCTCTGACGAAGAGTTTACCGAATTGATTTTGGAAGGTATTAGTCCCATTACTCAGTCTACCCTCATTTTCGCAACCAGATCTCAAACACTCCATCAGTTACAAGCTCTGACGACTCACGTGGCCAAGGGACTTTTGAACCGCCTAGAATATATTAACGCCCATGCGCCGTCCATTACATGCAGCAAAAAAGAAAAGAGGAAAAATTGAAAAAAACGAGAGGAATTTAGGAAGGCTAGAAATGATGGGAACTTGATGACATAATGGCTCAACAGTTGCGGCGCTGCGGTTGGATATGCTGTGCGAAATAGAACAACGGATGTGGGAAGAGGGGAGGGGAGGCGAAGGTGCGCGCAAGGATGAAAGAAGAATTATGAGCGATTGCGGGAAACCAGGGAGGCACAGTTTTAGGAAAATAAAAATGCGGGAGCAGGAAAGGAAGGAAAAAATTAAGGTGATGAGGTCACGGACTGAAACAAAAGGCGATCTCCGTGAGATGCGGACCTTTTATAGACGGCGGCAGAGACAAAGACGACAGTGACGGATAACCGGAAGTAGGCGATGGCAGCGTTTTTATTTTTAATCGAGAAGCATCTGCTCCTTGCGTTTCATTTTATTCGATATGGCACATTATCTTAAGTAACGCTCGGAGACATGTACGGAGAGTTATCTCTCATTTTCTTCCGCCTCTCTCTCTTTCAAAGAGAAACTAATGATTCTCTACGTTGAATTAATGAAGATAGATTATTGATATTTTTGAAAACAATGTTCCTACGAGCAGAATATTTAAAGAATAGTATAGCACGGACCTAAGACCAAGCCGTGAGTATTTTCCGGAAGCCACGCCATTAAAGTCTCATCCGTCCACTACGCGTAAATTGAGTTTCGCTACCGCAACGATTTACATCAAACAAATAAATCGCTTTGAAAGACACGGAACTTGACTAATCCCGATGAGAAGGAGCCTTTTACGGGCTTTTATTGTGGCCCATGACGGACCGGATGGAAATGTTGTCCTGGTCGGACGAGCCCGTCTCGAGCGAAGCGTAATGGGAATTCCATCTCAGGTGCCAATCACACTTGAGAGAATTTCTCTTCCACCCTAAAACCACACCCTCATTAACGTAGGAATCTATTCGGAACATTGAAGGAAGAAAGGGACGTCGTCCGGACAGAGCGACAGGAAGGGAGGCGGAGAGAGAGAGGGAGAGAGAGAGGGAGAGAGAGAGGGAGAGAGAGAGAGGGAGAGAGAGAGAGGGAGAGAGGGAGAGAAGGAAAGGAAAAGAGGACGGGAAATGGAGCTTACTTGTAGGGTGGGTGGGGAGGAGGATGAGGGGGGGGGGAGGCCGTAACTGTGTAAGGAAGGGGGTGGGGTGAGCAGAGGGGAAAGAGATGACGTCATCTATGGGGACGCAATAAGCACTCTCTCTCTCCCATTGGTCCGCTCAATCCTTCGCGTCATCCGCTTATCGCTTTCGGTAATCCTCAATGCCATCATAGCAACGGAGACGACAATTGTACATTCCATATCAACCGCAGTGATACCAGAGAGGCGGCTTTATTTGTTTAAAAAAAGCTAGGACATTTCTAATGATCACTTCGTAGTTTAAACGTTTATGATCTTATTTTACAGGCGTGCCCCTTTTGGCGTTTGTAGGTGGGACGTTCTGCGCAAGATAATTAAATAAGCAGGCTTTTAAAACTCAGAATTTGTAATGACAACATCATACCGACTAATTGTAAGTGAAAACATTGATTTGTATAGAAAATTTCAAGTGATTTTATGTTGAGCAAATTATATATTTTTTAAAAATTGTACTATAAATTCCTTTAAGACATCTAACTACTTGATAAAACGATGGTAGCGCGGATATGGAAACAATCAATGCAAGAGCATAGCCATTCCACTATATCATAGTTATGTTTTCGGTTAAATGCTATTTTGACTTGAAATATCGCTGTAATTTTTTTTAGTGCGAGAGTATAAATGCAATGAATCGTATTCCATACATAATATCAGTATAATGTTTGTATATATCTTTCAAAAGTGTCAAAATACGAGGTGGCATTTAGTATTTCACATATATAAGTACTCATCCCAATTCATAACACTATAAAATTTTTCTTCAATGCATAATTTATAGAATAATGAGTTTACATGAGTACAATTAGGTATCTAATGGTAATTTCTGGATCATATCATACGTGAATAGCCCTTGATGGTGGCTGATTTGTAACAGAATTATGCATATGCTTTTCCAACCCTTTTTCTATCTATTGGAATACGTTATTTATTAAACGAATTCCAATAATAAGGCTGGCGTAAAATTATTATTTATTAAATTGTTAGCGGACGCCATATGCGATCAAATATAGGTTAAAATTAATAGCATTCTATAAGTTATATTCGGTCACTCTTACGCTGATCACCTGAGTTGCGTCGGAGGAAAATGGGATATACAAAACGATCCTTTCTTAAGTTATTGATTCAAATCATATCATGTCGGTTGGATCAGATAATGCAGTAGTTGATACAGTAAATGCAAAAATTTGTGAATACTTAGTATATTTTTTAAATTAATACAGAAATACATATAATGTATTTTTGCTTTAAATAAATTCTAATAAAATCGTAGTTATGCAAGGCATCATAACAAAAATTATATTATTTTATTTAAAATGAAAAAGTCCCGGCTAATATTATGCGGATATTATTAAAAAGTTCCAAATTTAAAAAAGGTCACTAATAATATTTATTTAAGGATGATAGTTTCCCAAAGAATCAAAAACCTGTGTGTTGAATGGTGTATACAAAGTACATTTTCGCGTAAAAAATACACTTTCAGCATAAAGTTTGAAGTGACAGAACAAACACAATGCCACAACGTTAAACGCTTCCGAGGGTGGACATAAGTCCTCCTTTTGACTATCAAGCAATCGCATTTAATTTCAAATTCCCTTTTGTTCTTTTAGAATACGGAATGAAATCTTTGAGCGAGACTAATGCGCCCACATCGAGCTTCATTACAGACATGGAGCCTTCTCCATTCATAATCCTTTTTTGTTTCTTCGGAATTATTTCTATCGAAACAATGTCTGAAAAAAATTCTTGCCTCGTAAAAGTCTGCCAGGAATGAGGTGACGACGTTATAGTCGGTCGTGAAAACCGTTGGACTTCAGCAAGAGAGAGATGAAGAGTCTGGCGCGTAAAAAATGGGGAACAATGGGGAGAAAAATACAGAAAGCCCTTTTCCTCTCCCCCTCTCTTTCTCTCTCCAAGATATTTACATAGCCGTAATGTAAAGCGAGAACGGGAAAAGAGTTTATTTTTTCATCATCCTCGTCGGCGCCGTAAATGCGACTGCAGAGTTAGCGTGCAACTGAGGGGGAGAGAGAGGGAAGGGAGGTGGAAAGAGAGGGAGATAAAAGGTACGGACGGAATGTAGAGAGGATGGGAGGGTTTTTGGGAAAAAATGGAAGGAGTAAGTAAGTGAGGGGAGAGATGTAGATTGAGTGCATAAGGATTTAAGGGCGGGGGGAATAGGAAGAGGAGATGGATATTCGGCTTTGTTAGGGACAAATTGAACGCCGCCTCTTCCATCTAACCCTTTTTCGTGTACAATATATTACGGAATAAAACAAAATTAAATATACTCGCAGAGGACGGATGGAAATAAAACGCTGCTGGGAACAACTGGCCTAAAAAAAAGACTCGGCGCCCACTCAGGAAGGGGTGCATGCGGGGATTGGTGACATACTACATGAAATTAAGAGAGATGTAACAGTTATTTGTTAATAAATGCATACACGCGTGTTGGCACTAATAGCAAGGTTTAAGGCTTTCTGTATACAAAATGTTCTAGCGAGAGTATAATTTAAGCATGTCCATGCTCAAACGTAATAGAAAGAAAGAATACGCAAGTGAGGGGAGAAAGAAGGGTAGAGGAGAGAGGGAAGTGGTAGAATAAATGGATGCAGACGAGGAGATGATAAAGCGGGAGATGGATTGGAGCAAAACAATGAAAAATGGAGGAGAAGAATTGGTGCGAGGTTAGATGGAGAAGTCGAGTGAGAAAATGGAAGAGAATGGAGGAGCGGCGGAGGAGAGAAGGAAGAAAACAGGAAGGAGGAGGTCAGAAGGGAGGTTTTTAAAGGGGTGAGGCTTTATGGGGGGAGAGGATGGAATCGGGGGAGGAGGGAGGGAAATGAAAGAGAGGGGGGAGATGAGTGGGGATTGGTGAAGGGAGAGGGGTGTGGCGAGGAGGACAAATGAGAGGGATGGGGGGAAGAGGGGACAGGGGAGGGAGTGGCTGAGGGGAGGACGTGAGAAGGATGGAGGCTGTCTCATTTTGTGATGGAGATGGGGTTAACGAGGGACTCGCTGCAAAAGGCGTTGAACTCTGTATCTCGGGATTGTTTCCCTGGAGAGGGAAGTTGAAGGGTTGTTTATTGCATCGCAAATAACCAACTGTATTCCTTTTGTTGGCATGTTAATGTCTCTCGGAAACTTGTAAACGTCACGAGCAGCTTATATGCACCTGTACTGATAATCTATATTGATATTATGATAAGCCCGACACAGTTCACTTTCTTGGAAACAAAAATCGCGCATGGTATTTTTGGAAAGCCTATCCTAGCGCAGAATCTCGGAGGTCTTTTACCGATCTAAGAAGATATTCGAAGGCACTCATTCGTCGTGACTATGCTGAATACATGAAAGTTATTTCTTCCTCCCTCTCCACTCGTCCCAAAAAATTTAGGGCTTTCGTTAGCTCTCGGCGCAACCGTTCGCATATTTCTGAAACCGTCTCTTACATGAATTTCAGATAGACCTAACCTATTTCTCAAATTTTTCTCAGAATATTTAACTCCGGCGTCTAATCTTGCCGTTAACAATATGCAATCCCTCTCTCCTAAATGTAACTATTCATTGTCCCAAATCCAAACTACACCCCACTAGGTTTATCAATTTCTCTGCAAATTTTCCCCTCATCGTTCCCCCGGTCCTGATGGTCTTAGTCCTATATTACTACGTAACTGTGCTACCTCTCTTTCAATTCCTTTATGCCAGATATGAAACCGATGTTTTTCCATGGGCATTTTCCCTTCTCAATGGAAAATTGCTAATGTTATTCCTATACACATGTCAGGACCGAATCATCGTCCAATTTCCTTGCTTCCCATTTTATCCTCTGTTTGCGAAAAAAATCATTCTTAACCGTTTGTATTACTTCACTTCCCCTCATCTTTCCACCAACCAGCATGGTTTCCTTCCTAGTCGTTCGTGCATGACAAACCTAGCAGTCTTTCAGCATCACGCTATTAACTCAATAACAAACAAGTCACAGTTAGATTCAATATTTTTAGATTTCTCCAAAGCTTTTGATTCTTTAAACTACAACCTCCTCCATAAACTCAATCACCGTTTTAGTATCCATGGTAATTTTATCAACCTACTGTCCAGTTTTTTAAGTGATAAGAGTCCATAGAGTTGTCTTATCTGGTTTGTCTTCTGATTGGTTTTCCATTACTTCAGGGATCCTCCAGGGTAGCGTACTAGGACCATACATTTTCAATCTGTACGTTGATGATTTAGCTTCACTAGTCCACTCTTCCCAAGCCCACATATTGCTCTATGCAGATGACTGTAAACTCTTTAAACAAATTGATTCCCCTACCGATTGCCTTGTTTACCAGGATGCATTAAATAAGATTGCTACGTGGTGTGATGTTTGGGAGCGCAAATTAAATTCGTCGAAGTGCAGTACGATGTCGATTTCATTAAGGAAAACTCCTATTACCTTCAACTACTGCATTAACTCCACCCCTTTGAGCAAGGTCTTCTCACTAAAGGACCTTGGGGTAATAACTGATAAAAAATTAAATTAATCAGAGAGTATTAAAGCTGTCAGAAGCAAAGCTATATCTCTATTAGGTCTTCTCTACCGTTTCACTGATATTAATGACCCTCTTGCCCTTAGAACATATTTCTCGACTATTGTCCTCCCTGTCATTTCGTATTGCTCTCCTATCTGGTCCATGTCAGCTGTATCCAATCTCTCCATCCTTAATTGTGTCACTAATTTCTTTACAAGGATAGTTAAATTCAGAGTGCCTTCTCTCCGTAATCTTGTTCTCTCCGTCCTTTCCCTCAGTAATCTCTCCAATAATAGGCTTAAATCTGACTTGTCCTTTATTAATAACATCCTGAACTCCATTACCGACTGCCCAGATCTGGTTTCCTACGTTAATTCCAGAGTTCCTTCTAGACCCACCCGCACGCATTCATTACTTCATATGCCCATTCCTAGAGTCTCTTCAGTCTTTCCTCAATGTTAAACTCTCTCCCTTACCATATTGACCCCTTCTCCTTGTCACGTAACTCTTTTGTCCAAGCTCTCAACTCTCAACTCTCTCAACTGAACAATAGTGTCTTACCTTGCTGAGTTTATATGATCTCGGTTTTTTTATTCTATTTATTTGAATTTTATTTATTGACTTGTTGTAAAGTCCACTGTAAATTAGCATTTTCTGCTGTATGTGGACTAATCTTGAATAAATAAATAAATAAAGTAAATGAGGTTTTAAGTATTGGAATCGAAGTAACTAGTTGAAATTGAGATTATTATTATTATCGATAGATCAACGCTGATGAAGAATGCTTTGCAGACAAATTACTCATCTGATTTTCCAATATTGCCAAGTGCGCTACATATTTCATCAGTTTTAATTCCATCCATAAGGCGATTTTTATTAATTCTCCTTAGAATTTTGTGGCGTGTGATTTTCTCTTGATATGTAATTAAAGTACCTTGCGGCAATGGAATGAAATTGTTAGCAACAATATGGAACGAATGACTAAAAATGCATAAAAATTCCACCAATAATCTTGATATAGAATAAAACGATATTTGAAGCATCAGGTTTAAAAGTTTTCTTCTTTGAACCCCGAAAGTGCTTTCTCAGAGAGATTAAATGCGAATTTAACTATGGCGGGCTTTGCTGTGAACAACATGACGACACTCCGAGAGAAAGGAAAATTATTCGAAAGACCGGAGCGCGTCACATGTTTTTGAAGTCCACAGCTCAACATGCCACGTAATCTGTTTTATATTTTAGAAAACTGCGAACATTTCTACCGTTACTTATGAATTTTTCGGAAAAATTCCCTTGTGAAGAATAAAATAGAATTTCTTTGAAAGACTCGCTTCTCTGAACTACGATGACCAGATGCACGGGAATATCCGGGATAACTCTCTTCGGGTGCCGGGTTCCCGCCACCTTGCCCCGAAAGTTTTTTGTGACGCTGCCGTTTGCACGACAATTTCGATGTGATCATTCGTGAGTTAAGTCATTTAATCGTGCTCACAGGCAACGTAAAAGAGCGATTATTTTTTCTGTGCTCAAAAATGTAGAGTGCACACCAATGCCTTTCTTATTGCCCTTGATATTACTTGTTCATGATTTCATGTCATTGATAATCTGTATTATTTTTTTACGTAATTCCTGCAGACTGAATCACAACAAATATATTTTGAATTATATATGCTGAATTTCTTTGAATATTGATTTCTTTCTCGTGTTATTAGTTTTTTTACTGTAATGTAGATTTGTATACACACCAATTACATAATTTGTGTTAAATTTTATGAATTGAAAGACCTATTTATTGCTTATGGCTATAAATGATAAAATGTATGATTTTTTTCTTATTACAGTATAAAAAGCTATCATAGACTCTTACTTAGACTGATAAACACAAATATATGTGGTTAACATAATTGCTTCAACATTGGTAGTTACACAGGGTAAAAATTAGCCTTAGCTTTAATAAAAGCTTATAAATTGACCAGGTCCGGGATTGAACACGCGACTGTTATATATTAGGCGACTGTGGTACTCCAACCAGGCTGACACCTGACTAGTGAGATATTTGCCTGACTGGTGAGTCAGCACAAAATTTTTCAAGCCCTGATGATATCCTTTTTAGAAACAACACAAAATATCGTTCCCAGAGACATAAATTGATATATCGGGAAATGGGTTTCATTCTTTTTATTTTATCCCAAATTAGCGTTGATGATAAAATAGTGTTTTTCTCCGTTAATTATATTTTATCTTACAAAATCAGTAAATTTTCTGTAAGCTAAGAACTGCTAGGTAAGGCGAAATAAAGCTTTGCTATAGCAGTTTCTATATAAACTGGATCTAGAGATAAAGGTTAAGGGATGACGGTATCCGGACCTTATTGTGAACTAAGGGTGAAATCGTAATCGAAGAATACGATGATAAAGGATGATAGGTCTTCTCTGACCTCTTTCTGATGGGCAAAGTTGGAAATGAGGAGAAAGAGAGAGGCTGAGATGAGGAAGAGAGAGAGAGAGGAATTGAGGTTGGGGGATGTTAAACGGCTCCCCCGGGGTGCTTCTCTCTACGGGTGGCGACGATAGCACCTAGCAACAAGGGAGTCTCTCCCCCGAAGGAACGACCGCTGTCATCAGAGGCGCCGGGCAAACAATCCGGTTGGTGAGGGAGAAAGGTCGGCAAAGGGCGGCAAAGGGGGGGGAAGGGTTTCTCACAATTACTGAACTAGGAGACGAGAGCTCCGTGAGATAGCAGACGTGCGCATGACACGCGACGCGCGCAACCTAGAATAGAGTGAAATGTTAATTTTCTAATTAATACGATTAATATTCGGTTCCTTTTTTATTTTAATAATAACAACTGCATACTCGAATGCCCATAAATAGGTACCGATTGTGTTGTATTGTATTGTAACCCTTTTTATTCCATTTTGCTTCATCGTTTAATCCAGTGAAGTGGCTCATGAGAACGAGATATCGTAGTGTTTCCTCGAAGAAGATTTTTTTAACTTTTTAAATAGATGCACACTTATGCTTTGGTTATATTTATTTTCTTTGTAGGGAACTTATTGTAAGTGGTTTTGGAAAATATTTATTTTTTCCCACCAAAAGTTTATTAAAATGTAGACAAACCTATTGAAAGAGAGAAACTTAAAATGATTTCATTTTGGATGGATGAAGCGAAAATTTTCGGGGAAAAAAACAGGGATGGAGCTAAAAATTGTAAAAACTGATTTAAAAAACTTGACCTTATAAAAACTGCATTTCCAATTTATGTTTTATACTCAATTTGATCGACAAATGAATTCCATTTCCAGGAATAACGGCAAATTTCGCTCTATAATTAGTATCATGATCGGCAATGAAGAGATACTAATAAATTTCCTTCCAATTAAATACGGAAATTGAATTCCAACGCCATTGTTGGAAATTATTTTTCCGCTCTTTAAATTCAGTGAATGAGGAGACCAAGAGCAGGATTTATGCAAACGATTGAATGTCAAGTAATCGGAACTATTGAAAATCCGGATTGTGGAACAAATTTTTAGAACATTGAAAGAATAATGTGAACTAAATTTTCGGCCATTAATATTTAATACTGAACCTAACTTAAAAGAGAGAAACTTCAAATAAATTTGTGGATTTGAACTTTTTCTCTTAGAAGCCTTTTAGATTTATTGCATGCTGAATTGACCTCCGTTTCCTTCCCGAGTGACCTCGGAAGATTCCTCTTTGTTCATAAGCAAGTGCATTTTGAATAGCAGAACACTAGCTAATAGGCGTCATTTGGTTCGAAAGACCAACATTTTGGTTCTTTTTTTCCCAAGGACAGAGTTAGTTCTGTACTCTCAGGGCAGGTATGTGCAACGATGGTTAATCGTTTTGATAGACATGAATAAGAATTGCCTATCACAGAATATCCGAGCTGTTGAATGACATGCAAGGCTCCGACAGAGGCAAAATTCTTGTCATCCCCAGAGACCTGTGCGCGTCAGCCGTTGTTACAATCAGGGTCACTGAAATGCCCTTGGGAGTGGCGCAGAGGCATCACATTCTCGCAGCGTATTCGCAGGTGTCGATGTATGTCGCCGACAACTCGATTTCCACGGCATGAATATAATTAATATGTTCAATACTGCTTGCATGTACCCGTTCACATCCGATGAACTCAAATGCGGCGTGTATCCTTCTTTTATGGAGAATTGCCATAACAAATTAATAGAGAACGGAATTGATCATGCATGCGAATTCTAGTTAGGTATAGAAAAGATAAATGCCGACAAAACAGCTAAATTCGGTGTCTATATTGTTTTATGAACGCGTAGAAGATGAGATTAAATTTCAATTTCAAATTATTCGTCACTTATTTTTCCATTCAAAGAAAATATTTGTATTTAGTCGAATTTTCTATTCATTGAATAGAATTTCTTCGGAACGGGTTTCATGTGATGTTCGAGAAGCGTAGGATCATTTTCGACGCATAATTTTATTTATTTAGAAATCGTTGTTACAATTTAGTCGTACGGCTAGGTGGTAACTAGAACACCCACTAAATTCATAATACATATAAGAATAATTACAATTCGTACCTGTAGTGAAGATTTTCGCGGGTTTATGGTAGGTCTTCACGGCTACCGTAGCGGTCATGAGGCTCACGAAGTCCTCACCGTACATCACCCTACCAAGCAATCCCCTATTTCTCCAACACTAACATTCCTCAATGTCTTCCCGTAACACAAATATAGACCTCATATTAATTCATTTTGCTACAATTGTTTCCTACAATCTATTATACATAATTCATTGTGCATAGTCGATTTAATTCTTCGTTTGAAGCACTTAGCATCTTTAGGTAAGGACTTTTAACCTAGTATTCCTGGACAAAGATAGTGTCTGCAGGACAACGGAGATGCATCCTTTTCTCTGTTTTTGGATCCACACCATAGTTTATGAAACTTTAGAAAGGCATTTACAGCGCTTTTTGAGAAATTTATTTACAACTGCTGAACGAGGGCAACTTTCCTTTTTTTCTGTCTCTCTCTCTCTCTGTATGTACGTACATACATACCATCATCTACTCTCGTCGTCTCTCAATTGCTAGCTTATCTCCTTTCCTCCTCATCTCCCCCTTCTCGTCTCTCTCTCTCTATTTTATTTCCTCTCTCCTTCCTATTCCGTTCTCCACACACACTCAACCAATCGCATTCCGCCAGTCGCATTTAATTATCGTGCACCATTTCGGGGAAGCCACGTAATATCGTTTAAGTTTATTCACTTGTGCTTACCTACGTAGCGAATGTGTAAATCAAACATCATCAGTTCCAGTGAAACGATATTTAAAAAAACTCGGGAAATAATCGTGAAAGATCCGCGTCGCTTTCAATGAATGAGAAGCGTATATTTTAACCATTTTAAAATTACTGTCGCTGTTTTGTTTTTAACGCTTCTAGAAATAGTGTTTAATTACTTTTCTGTTTTCAACTTATTTCAATGCGGAAAAATTAGCAAAAGAGAAGGTACTACGGACATGCACGAAAAATTGTAATTTTCATGAAAGAATTTTTGTCAACTAACTTGATCAAAAAGTAAAAAAAAAACTATACCTAAAAAAGCGATCAACCTAAAATAAAATATTTATATAATGCGTTTCATCAATTTTATCGCATATCCAAAAACAAACTCCCTGTGCTCGTGGAAAAACTTCCGCGATTAGAAAATTATAGCCATTTATGGCGTATTTTGAGGGAAAAAAGCACAACCGTGATACTTAAATGCGATGTTGCTTTCCAGTTTCGTTTCGTTTAACGCTGATCTGTGTTTTGGAAAAAATTGTATTAATGCGATTTGGGGGAAAATCACAGATGCGAGAACATTCATGACGGCGCTTAGTAAAAACAATGAGCGCTAGAAAACGACGTAATTCGAATGAAAAACTTAAGCTATTTAAATCCGCATTAGGTTGAAGAACGGTTATGCAGCGCCCTTTTTATTTATATACATTTACGCATTCATCGCGAAAAGAGAGAGAGAGCTAGTCTCAGGGAAAAAATAAGCTCGACAACATTGAAAAATGTTTAGGATTTAAGAATGCGCGGGATTCGAGGCGGAAGTACTTCGGAGGCGCAGGAAAGGAAAGGGGAGGGAGGGGAGTGAATAGGAAGAGGCGCAGAAAGGGTGGCGTGAGAGGAAGAAGGGGAGTGAGTGAGGATAGGATAGGATCGAGAGAGGGAGGGAGGGAGGAGGAGAGAAAGGAGGTGTTGATGAGGATGAGGTCGGATTCTGCGAGAGACGAGGGCCGTGATCCTTTAGTTTCGAATTCCCTCCTTAGATGGAGCCACGGTTATGACCCTCCCCCCAACGCCTCCTCCTATCGTCAATCCCACCTATCATCCCACCCGCTTTAATGTCGCGTTCCTTTATTTTTTCTTTCGCCTGCTACGATGTGTGTGA
>JAXCHB010000535.1:0-25786 GCA_036926305.1 Uropetala carovei
TCTCTGTTTATCTCTCTCTTTTTTCCTCTCTCTCTCACTGTTTTTCTCCACTCTCTCTCTTCCTCTCTCCCTCCCCCTCTCACTATCCCTCTATCTTCCTCTCACTTCCTCTTCCTCTCTCTTTATCACTCTCTCTTTGTGTCTCTCTCTTTATCTCTCTTTATCACTCTCTCTCTTTTCTCCTCTCTCTCTCACTCTCTCTTTTCTCCCCCCTCTCTCAATCACTCTCCCTCTCTTTATCACGCTGTCTTTGTGTCTCTCTCTTTATCTCTTTCTATCTTTCTCTCTCTTCCTCTCTCTCTTTATCACTCTCTATTTGTGTCTCTCTCTTCCTCTCTCTCCCTCCTTCCCTCTCAATTCCTCCCTCTCTTTCTCACTCTCTCTTCCCCTCTTTCTCCCTCTCTCTTCCTCTCTCCCTCCCCCTCCCTCCCTCTCTCTCCTTCCCTCTTTCTCCCTACCTCTCTCTTCCTCTCTTTAGAATGTATAGCTTTTTTTCACACTCCCTCCCTCCTACTTCTTTTTTTATATCCCCAAATGTTTGCGCTGTCCTTCTTTGGGTCAACACTACCGCTCTTATCATATCCCATAATCCCTCGCGAGGATTTAAAAAAAACCGATTTTTCCCCCCTTCCTGGTAAGAGTGTAACCTTCCTTTTTTTTAAAAGAAAAACGAGATTTTTTAATAATCTCCGTCGCCGCAGAAATAACAGTAATAATCACTTTTCTCAGTTTAAGGAAGGAAATGTACACATTATATCCTCAAATCCCTGCCAATTAGACGGTAATTTTTTACCTTTACGGGTATTTTGGCAATTTTGAAATTGATATGTACGTGTGTGTGTGTGTGTGTATATATGGATACAGGATTACATTAAGTGCAGCCCTTTAATTCCATGATGTACTCACGTGATTATTTTGAGATTAACTCGCTTATTAAAGGAACGATTGGAATTAATTTCAAATGAGAATATGTTAAGACTGCCATCTATGTAAAGGAAACGAGTTGAAGTGACAGAGAGAGAGAGACAGACAGATAGACAAACGACTTTATTTAGGACGAAATTGAGACTGTCAGGATTGAGAATTATATACAATTTAAATTACAGACTTTAACATACATATTGGCTACAAATTTTGTTAGTTGGACAAAGAGAATTACCATAGGATGATGTTAGTTTTGTGGGTTGGAAAAAAACTGTGTGATCACTTCTTTTAGCACAGAAAAAAAAGTCCCATTGCGGAAAAACACCCACGAAGAGGAGGGAGGTGTAAAAAAACCGCGAAAAATCCCTAGACAGATACAGAAGAACAAAAAATCGGTACAACATACATTGTACAAACTTTCTCATAATATACTAATGCGTCGTTTAGTTATCTTTAGAAAATGAAAATCGTATGAGCCTGTTTTTATAACATCCAATTTTTGTTAAAGTTGCCCAAGAATAAACTAGCCTTATAGTCATTCGCTGGGAAAAATGAAATAGGTAGAAATATTGAAGACGTAAACTCAATAACTGTACGGAATTTGATCAAAATCGTTAGAGCCGTTTTTGAGAAAATCGAATTGTTGTTAAAGTTGCCTAGAATAAACTAGCCTTATATTCATTTTTTGAGAAATATGAACTATATAGTATTATTGTAGTTGTATACTCAAGTAACTGTACGAAATTTGATCAAAATCGTTAGAGCCGTTTTCGAGAAAATGGAATTATTGTTAAAGTTGCCTAGAATAAAGTAGCCGTATATTCATTTTTTGAGAAATATGAACTACACAGTATTAATGAAGACGTAAATTCAAGTAACTGAACGAAATTTGATCAAAATCGTGAAGAACCGTTTCTGAGAAAATGGAATTATTGTTAAAGTTGCCTAGAATAAACTACTCTTAATTATTGATCAATGTCAACCATTTCTATGTATACTCTGCTCAGTATGATAAAAATACCTAAGTACGAGATTTCATTCATTTTCGCTCTACCGTCTAGGCTTCAGAGCCAGTAACAGACAGACAGAGAGACGGCATTGGGAAAACCACTTTTTCGGATTCAGCGACACACCTAAAACGTGTATTTCCGTAAAAATCTCGAGGTCGAATTTATTCGCGAAAACAATACTTTGTCAACGTACTTCGTATATATGAGAAAGTAAAAAACACCAGAGAGCACAACCATTTTCTTCATCTCCCCTACGAGTCGTAAGAAAGCGAACTTCTTCCAACCAACCAAAAACCCACCCCTGCCTTTGCCATTTCGATTTTAAAATCCAAAACCCTCACACTTTGTGCAGCCTAAGCAAGCCAAACCCCTTTTCCTTTTTAATACATAAATATATATATATAGACATATACATATATATATATGTATATATGTGTGTCTTGGAAGGCATCCTGAACAGGCATAAGGATTGGAGGGAGGGGGAGAGAGGGGAGGAAACAAGGGGAGGGGGAGGGAGGGAGGGATGCAAAGAGAGAGAGGGAGAAGGCTAATTTGAATCCATCCATCAATATTCATGGAAAAAGGGAGAGAGAGTTAAGAGAGAGGAAGGGAAGGAGATAAAGGAGGGGGGAGGGAGGGAGGGTTTAAGGGGGAGGGGAGATGGCGTTCCTTGTGAGAGAGAGAGAGAGGGGGGGGGGGGAGAGAGAAATATGGTTTTAAAGGAGGAGGAGATTTTTAGAGGAAGGAGAGAGAGAGAGAGATGGCTAATGAGAGTCAGTGTTATGGGAAGAACCGCGAGAAGAGGGGGAGGGGGAGAGGGAGGGGGATGGAGGGGAGGGGAGAGATTAAGAATGTAGGAAATGGGAGGAAAGGGGGGGAAGGATTGGTAGGGGGTAAGAGGGAGGAAGTGAGAGACAGAAAAGGAATTGGAGAGGGAGGAAGGGTGGGGTGAAGGAAAGAGGGGAAAGAAGAGAGAGAGAGAGAGAGGGAAAAAGAAGATGGAGGATAGGGTGTAGAAAGAGAATAAGCGAGAGAGAGAGGAAGAGAAGGATAGAGAGAGAGACGGGGTAAGAAAGTGTATAGAGAGAGTGGAAGAGAGAGGTATGGAGAAGAGAAAGAGAGGAGAGAGAAAGAGAGGAGAGAGAATGTAGAGAGAGAAGTGAGGAAAAGAGAGAGGAAGAGAGAGAGGAAGACAGAGAAGGGAGGAAAAGAGAGAGGAAGAGAGAGGAACAGGGGGAGGAGAAAGAAAGGGAGAGGTAGGGAGAGATGAAGAGAGACAGAAAGGGAAAGACGATGAGAAAAAGAGAGGATAGAGAAAAAGATAGGAAGAGAGACAGGAGAGAGAAAGAGAGGAGAGAGGAGGGGAGAGAGGAAGAGAGAGGAAGAGAGAGAGAGGTAGAGAGAGAGAGAGGAAGGCGAGAGATGCACAGGTGAAAGGAGGAAGACAGAGAGGAAGAAATTGATAAAAAGACGAAGAAAGTGATAAGAGAAAAATGAAATGAAAAAGGAAGAAAAAAAGAATGAATGGAAGAAATTGGAAAGGTGACAGGGAGAAGAAAGTGATAAAGAGAATAAGAAAGTGGAAAAGTTTAAGAATGTGAAAGAGAGAGGAAGAAAGTGGAAAAGAGAGTGGAAAAGAGATGGAATTTCTGCATTCTTATTATTCTCAAACTAGCGTAATAACCCGTCAAATGATGTGTAACATTAAAAATTTTAACATACTGACATGATTATTAATTAAGATTTAAGCGCTAAAATCACAAAAAACGCAGTTATACGTATTTTTTTAAATTATAAAGGTCAAGATACAATAAAAGATCGTCACAGTAAAATAATTTACAATTTTGTCCGTGTTTCAGTATTTGTTTGAAGTTTCTAAGTTAATATTTAGGTAATTTAATGAGCGAAAGAAAAAATGTCTGCACGGTCATAATCGTTTTTTCCCGTGCTCTTTTAAATATCGATACAAAAGGATATCTGGAGTCGAACCTAGGACACTTTGTGCAAAAGTAATAACATTTTCTGGTAGTTAATGTGGTCATCTAAGATCACACCGAATTTCATGTCTCTAGATGCTTTCAGTGCTGAGATATATTGAAAAATTGTTAGAGCGTTATACACTAGACAAGACAAGATTAGACAATATAAGACTAGACAATAAAGGTTAGACAAGACAAGGTTTGACAATTCAATATTAGATAAGACAACACTGGACTATACAAGATTAGACAAGTTAAGTCAAGACTAGACAAGACCAGACAAGACCAGACAAGAGTAGACAAGACCAGACAAGGCCAGACAAGACCAGACAAGACAAGACCAGACAAGACCAGACAAGACCAGACAAGGCCAGACAAGACCAGACAAGACCAGACAAGACCAGACAAGACCAGACAAGACCAGACAAGACAAGGTTATACTAGATAAAACTAGACAAGACAAGGTAATACAAGACAAGATTAGGAAAGACAAGGTTAGACAAGACAAAGTTAGACAAGACAAGGTTAGACAAGACAAAGTTAGACAAGACAAAGTTAGACAAGACAGGATTAGACAAAAAAAGGCGATAAAAGGCATTATTAGACGGGACAAAACGAGAAAAGAAAAAATTGGACAGAAAGATCAGACAAAAAAGTTAGGAAAGTGCACAACGTATCACAAATGGGCGCGTTTCGTGCAATAGAGTATCAGAAAGCAATTATATACCTGTACGTAAGGGAAATAGTGTTTTAAAGTTCTTTTCTTCATCATAAATAATCAATTTCCTTCCTATTTCATACAATATTTCATGAACACGCGAAGAAATTAAACTTTTGTTTGTGAGGATGTTTATGCTAGCAACGATGTTGGGACCCAGAAAATTTCCCGATTTCTCCGGAAAAAAACGAAATTTTTGCGTTAAATACACATGAATTTTAATTCTGATTTCGTCTTTCTGACAGTTAAAGTCCTGATTTTGAATCTTGACGGAAAATAACTTAAAAAATCAAATATACATAAACCTCAACACCGACACTTGTGTGCTTTTCTTATGGGGGCAATATTGGGGCCAAAATTAGCCCCTAAAAATCGAAATTTTTACAGTTTCGGATTTTTTCCTTCTGCTATGACCAAAAACCTATAATCTTGCCGAATTTCGAGTTCCTATCTCATCTGGGAATGCCTCATAATTTCGTATCCTCCTCCGAAATCCTCCCGTCTGAGAAGAAGCGCCAATATATTATATGATAGAGACGCGGACCTCTCCCTCGCAAGGCATTCTGGGAAGTTTCCGGAACGGTCTCCGACTCCCCCTTTTAAAGGTATTGTGTTCGGAAGGTGTTAATGTTCCTCTGGAGTTGGGGATAACTCCCTCACTAGGAAATTTATCGCCCCAGAACACCTGTGCATTCCGGATAGGGACGCCAAAGGTACGTTTTTGTAATATTTTTCTTTCAGGAGATGGAATCCCAGCCATTCGACCAAGGGAAGTTTAACAATAACCCTTTCTCTGATTTACAGGGTTCTGATTTTGTTTTTGGAGGACAAATGCGTAGCGCTTCGCGCCATTATTCGAAATTATTCGGGCGTCGGTAACATCGGAAATATTCCTGTTGTAATGATGTCTTTAGAAATGCGGTAGATGTGAATTTTAAAGTGAATCAGATCGGTTTTTAAAATTCCGTTAGCTTCAAGCTTGAACCAAAAAGGAATGTTCTTTCAGTGTCTTCAAAACCTCACGGATTTTTACGAAATCCGACATTAAAGACAGAGTCAAATACGATAAATATAATAAGAAAATCGCGTAAATGAACCACGTGATCGAATAAAGGGTACCACTTTACAGGTAACAAAAAATGGACTTTCCGTCATATCTCACAAAGTATTGCTCCTATCGAAATATTTTTCAAATAAAACTTGTAGAACTAGAAAAGTAGAGTATTTCTTTTTCTATATATTTTTATGGTAGGAGTAGCCGTTATTGAGAAAATCGAACAAGAAGTCATTTCAAAGTTAGAACTTGTTTTTTGCATGGCTACTTAATCATCGGTTGCTAATATAAAAAAATCTCCATTAAAAATAAGTCCAATTTCCCAAACAAACGTTTAATTTCCTTACGTGTGCATGCAATATGTTATTAAACATGAAGAAAATGGATAATTTACGAGGAATAAAACAACTTAAAAACGCCATTTCCCTTAAGTAACACGTTTAATATAATTTATTTCATAAAATACTTCATACTCTATAATATTGGAATTATTACTCGCAATTTAAAAATAAAAAATTAAGGAACATTCAATCTGGGAACTTAGAATAAAAGTGAGATTCATTTGTTTGTAGTAAAATTTTAAATACGCTAAAAATTTGATTAAATCAAAAATAAAAATTTTTAATAATGGAAAAAGATTTTTCGTTGTCATGGTGATGTTATGCGATTTAAGACAAAAGAACGTCCAGGAGGAGGGTGTGTGATTATCTATTACAGATTACGTAAACATTGCAATTGCATTATCATTGACAAATGAATAAAAAGGATTATTTATTACGGAGAAAGGGACTTTAAAATGGCTATTTCTCCTATTTAAACGTGTATAGTTTTTTCCAAATACTCCAATGCGCGAAATTTTGTACATTATCCTACCTTTTTACTTCCTAATATAAGGATTATATTTTTAATAAACAGAGACTGCGGCGAGATAGATATTTAATTGTTTTTAAATTAAGTACTCCTTTACCTTGGACGAGAAAATTTTTTTAAAAATTTTTATAGAATTATATTGAGAAAGTATTGTAATAGTTAAAACATTCGACCTCGATATTTTTACGGAAATATACGTTTTAGGTGTAGATGAGTCCAAAAAGTGGTTTTCGCAATGCCGTCTGTCTGTCTGTTTGCAACTGTAGAGCCTAAACGGTAGAGCGAAAGTGAATGAAATCTCGTAATTGGCCATTTTAACATACAGAATAGAAGCTGTGAGGAAATGGTTGAAGTTGAAGAATAATTAAGGCTAGTTTATTCTAGGCAACTTTAACAACAATTCGATTTTCTCGAAAATGGCTTTACCGATTTTGATCAAATTTTGTACAGTTACTTGAGTATACGTCTTCAATAATTCTGTATAGTTCATATTTCTCAAAAAGTGAATATAAGGCTAGTTTATTCTAGGCAACTTTAACAATAATTCCATTTTCTCAGAAACGGCTCCAACGATTTTGATCAAATTTCGTACAGTTACTTGAGTTTACATCTTCAATAATACTACGTATTTCATTTTCCCCAAAGAATGAATATAAGGCTAGTTTATTCTTGGGCAACTTTAACAAAAATTGGATTTTCTAAAAACAGGCTCACAAGATTTTCATTTTCTAAAGATAAATAAACGACGCATTAGTACGTATATGAGAAAGTTTGTACAATGTATGTCGTACCGATTTTTTCTCTTGACGATGCCGCTAACAATTTCTTCTCAAAAAGCAACCTTAAAATTTGAATCTTAAGACGTTTTTTTGTAAAAAGTATCGCCCTATAATATAAACTGTCTCGGTACTTTAATAAACTGTAATTTATTTAAATAATTTCCACTTTTCCACATTGCAATACTCATAAACACGTACACAGTGCATCTTCAAAATAGGTTGATAGGGTCGAAATTCCTTGAGTCGCGGCAGAGGAGTCCAAGTTGAGATTTTAATCTGCATTATAGCCGAAATCAATCATCTAACTCACGTAGTAAGGCTGCCCACTTTGTCATGGCAACTCCCTAGCTCCCTCTCTCCCTCTCTCGCAATCTCTCTCTCCCTCCCTCCCTCTCTCTCTCTGTATCTCATATTGTCCGGCATATGGACATCTGTGTCCCCAAACAGCTAAAGGAAGACACTTCAGAAGTTTTCGGAGGGTTTGGAAGGAGGCTGTGTAGAGAGAGAGGCATGTTCTGGGTTTAACCTAGCCCACCCTCTATCTCTCTCTCTCTCTCTTCCTCTCTCTCTCTTCATCTCTACCTCTCTCTCTCGCCCGCTTACACCACTCCACAAAGAACATGCAACTTCAAAACTCCTACAAACAGAATTCCTCCCTCTCTCTTCGTACCTTGTGTATGTTCTCGCGTCTTCCTATCTCTCCCTCTCTCTCTCTGTCTTCCTCTCTCTGTCTTCCTCTCTCTCTCCCTCTACCTTTCTCTCTCTTCTCTCCCTCCTTCCCTCTCTCTGTACCTCTCTCTCTTCCTATCTCCCTCTTCCATCTCTCTTCCTCTCTCTCTCTCTTCCTCTCTCTCTCTTCCTCTCTCCTTCTTCCTTTCTCCCTCTCTCTCCCTTTCTCTCTCCCTTTCTCTCTCTCTTCCTCTCTCTCTTCCTCTCTCCCTCTTCCTCTCTCCCTCTTCCTCTCTCTCTTCCTTTGTCTTCCTCTCTCTCTTCCTCTCTCCCTCTTCCTCTCTCTCTTCCTTTGTCTTCCTCTCTTCGTCTATCCCTCTCTTTCTCTCTCTCTCTTCCTCTCTCCATCTTCCTCTCTCTCTCTCTCTTCCTCCCTCTGTCTTCCTCTCTCTCTCTCTTCCTCTCTCTCTCTTCCTCTCTTCCTCTCTCTCTTCCTCCCTTTGTCTTCCTCTCTCCCTCTTCCTCTCTTCCTCCCTCTGTCTTCCTCTCCCCCCCCCCTTTCTCTCTCCCTCTTCCTTTCTCCCTCTCTCTCTTCCTCTCTCTCTCTACCTTTCTCTCTCTCGCTTTCCCTGTCGCTCTTCCTCTCTCTCCCTCTCTCTCTCTCGTTTTTCCTCTCGCTCTTCCTCTTTCTTCCACTCTCCCTTCCCTCTTCCTCTCTTCTCTATCTCCCTCCCTCTCTTTCCCTCCCTCCCTCTCTCCTCTCTCTCCCTCTATACCTCTCTCTCCCTCCCCTCACTCCCTCCCTCTCTCTCCCTTCCTCCACTTCTTCTCCTAAGTAAGTACGTTCTCATCCTATTTTATTAATTACCGAGTTCATCACTCATAACATTATAGTATATTTCGCAAATCTTATCTTGTTGAACTTATACCTAATATTTTTAAACAAATACATGAATCACAACATTTACAACAATACTGCGCCAACCTAGTTCTGTTCGTAATGTTGCAGGGGCTTTCACTCTGCTTCAACGCTAACGTAAGAGCACGCAACGTATCTCGGAGATACGATCCGAGACGCTGCAGTGGAAAACCGACACTAACAGTAAGGCGAATTGAGCTTAACTGCCCAAAATTTGACAAGAGATGCATAGGGAAGTAGGTGAAAGGTACCGTGACTCACAGCGTCCACAATGCACTGAGTCACGAGTAGTAAACAATAATATGAGTCATGTATCTCTCAAAACCATTGCGTGTGCAGAAGGGTTAAAATTTACTATATGTTAACTAACCATAGTTTTTCCCCACCAACAACTATCTTTATATACTTAACTCGATTTAGTATACACACACATATATATCTATATATAGCATACTGTCTAATGTTTTTTATCATTTGTGTATTTTATTTTATTTTTATCTAAAAATCTTTGCAAGCTTTTCATTTTTTGTAACTGACAATCGACTACATGCTAGAAGTGACTGTCCAGTCTCTGTTTCGCTCAGAAATAAAGGCGATGTTCTATTATTTACTTATTTATAATGACAGACACTTAAAGAGGTCGCTGGAAATTTTTACGAATTAAATCGTATACAAATGGCGATCATGAAAAAAATAAGCCAAATGAATAACTTATTGTAAAATATTGTGACGTCTTCCTTGGGAGGAAAGAATTACTTCTTTGGCACCGTTTTAATTTACGCGGTCTCGTCCGTAATTATTTACTTTTTAATTCAACTAACGCAAACGCCGCCGCCATTTGTTTTTAAAAACAATCACCGTCCACCAAGTTAATTAAAAACCCTCCATCTGGATTGACGCTCTTTCCAGAAGGACCTTCTAATGGGCGTCCCAATTTCTCCTTTCTAATATAAAGAGAGAGAGAGAGGACGGGAGAGCGTCTTAGCCCTCAGTGGACTCATTCCTATTCTCTCCGAGATCTCTTGCTTCCTGCGCCACCTCACGTATCTCTCCCTCTCTCTCCTTCTCTCTCTCTCCCTCTCTCTCTCTACCGTTCTCAATTCCAAACAAATACCTCCCTATCTTTGTCCAGGTCTTCCTTCTGCTACCTAACTTCCTACTATTCTATTTAATCATCTGAGGGTTTTATTCCCTCACACTACAATCTTCCCTCCCTCTCTCTCTATTACTCTCTCTCTCCCTCTACCTGTTTCTCTTTCTCTCTATCCGTCTCTCACATCCTCTCAGTCTCTCTCTCTCTCTCTTACTCTCTCACTCTCTCACTCCCTATCTGTTTCTCGTTTATCTCTCTCTTTTTCTCTCTCGCTACCTCTCACTTACTCTCTCTCTCTTACTCTCTCTCCCTCTATCCCTATCTATCTCCCTCTCTCTCTCCCCGTGCCTCTCTCCCTCTCTTCTTCTTCTCTCTCTCCCTCACTCTCTATTCCTCCTCCCCTCTCTCTCTCCCTCTCTCTCTCCCTATCATTTCCTCTCTCTCTCCCTATCTCTACCTCTCTCTCTCTCTCCATCTCTCCCTCCTTCCCTCCCTCTCTCTCAAATACTCTCACTCTCCATCTCCCTCTCACTCTCTCTCCCTTTCCCTCCCTCTCTTGTCCAAATTTGTAATTCAATCTCTTAATTGCGTTTTTCAGATTATTCTTTTTTCATTCGTTTAGTTTCAGGTATTTGTCTTCTGTTTGTATGTTTATATGTTATTATTTTTATCGTCATTTGTAATTCATAACTTATGGTTACGCGTGAGAAGGGACTATCTAGTCTCAATTTCGCCCGAAATAAAGTCGTTTGTCTGTCTGTCTACATCTCCCTCCCTCTCTCTCTCTCCCTCCCTCTCTCTCTCTCCCTAAAGTAAAAAAACAACATCGTTTATTTGTTTGTTTTGGTGTATCCACGGTAACCTTGTGACACGAACTTTATGTTCGTTACGGTAGGCCCTCTATACGACGAGTTTATCCCGGTTCCAGAATATCTGTTTTTGTTTTTGGCGTTTGAGTTTTGCTATCTAATCTTTAAGGGATTTTTCATTATTCTTTGCCTTTTAATACGTGATTCGTGGATTCCAGACAAATTCCAAACACTTACCTAATCGGAAATTATCTTACATCGCGTTTAAATAGAAAAAATGGCTTCAAAAGTGTGTTTGGTGACAAGGAACCTACACGAAACTAATAATTTTCAAGGACAATCAATTGTTTCTTCACTTTTTCAATTTACTACGAAAGTTTCCGGCAGTTTTATGAAGGATACAAAAAAGATATGATAGGAACATTATCTCTTCCATAAAGCTGTTTTTTTAAGTGGACCAAACTATCCGAAAAGAAACGTTTATGCCACCTAACGGCTGTTTCAGGAATTAAAAAGTTCGCAACTATGAAAGAAGATGGCTTCAATATAAAAAAGTTTATTTTTTCTGGCTCCTATAAATGTCGTGGGCCGACCTAAGTGAAAAATGGATTATATACATTTTTATCTGTATCACATCGCTTGATTGTTTACCTAATTGAAGTATTTCGGGTATAATTACAGGGTAAGTTACGTAAGGCGTTTTTTTCACTTACCACTCAGAGATTGTTTTAGATTACTCCTCGTATTCTAATCGTAAATAAAATAAATTACTAGTATACTTAGAAAATATATACGTTAATATATGTGATTGTGGGCGCTCTAACACAAAAAGTACTTGCCATATTAATACCAAATTTCACATATAAGACTTTAACATGAGCACAAAGAACTGACTAGTTTTTGGACAATAACGGTTAACCGGAAGTCGAGGTTTATTCGAAACCCGACTCGGTTTTTGCGATATTTCTCCGTTAAAACATCATTATTGTATATACAGTTCTATACAAAAGTTATAGAGAATGTAATTTCCTACAACTTTCATTTGAAATAATTTTCCGTAGCAGTTATTGTTTAGGAATTATTTATAAATAATCGGTTTTTTCGGTTTCCGTCAAATATCTCCTTAAAAACGTCATTACTGGTAATATTCGTATGGACCAAAGTTGTATAAAATAATATTTCTTCCAAGTTTTGTTTGAAACAAATTTTGGCAGAACTATCCAATTTGGAGATATTTAACTTATTCTTAAAATTCCAGTTCACAGCGACACCACATATCGGAAAATTGGAAAGTGTTATCTACCCAATAATGGTGCTTAATGAGGACGAGTGTATTCTTATTTCATAAAAATAATAATAATTTCAGCTCAAAAGTTAACTTTGAAATATATACCTATATTTTCGAAATAATTGATCTATTATAAATGTTTCGCGTAGTCAATGTTTACGCTTCACTATAACAAGCAATTTCGTATTTTTTTTGTTTACATAGCAACTGAATTCAAAGCGTCAGTCGCTACTTTAAAATTACCTTCTGATACACTGAGCTGAGGAGATTTTTCTGTTGGTCTTTTGTTTTTGCTATTTCCACTTTGTTTTTTAATAAAGACCATTGAAACTGTTTTAAAATTTTTCTCTATTGTAATCGCTGATAAATATTTCTGAGGACGATGATGTCAGGAGCAACCATATTCATTGCTCTCTATGGAGAAAGTCATCTGCTGGAAACAGCAGATTTTTACTTTCTCCATATACGTAGTAATGGGAAAGAATTGTGATCACGAAAAAAATCGACTTCGAGATTTCAACGGAAATACACGTTTTGATGTTCCTAGAACACGTTTAGACTATTTTCGGAATGATGTCTGTGTGTGAATGTATGTGATTGTGGGGGCTCTACCTCAAAAAGTACTTGTCATATCGTTACCAAAGTTCATATATAACACTTTAACATGAGTACAAAGGACTGATTAGTTTTTGGAAAATAACGGGTAACCGGAAGTCGAGGCTTATTCGAATCCGATTCGGTTTCTGCGATATTTCTCCGTTAAAACATCATTACTGTATACATTGACCATTATAAAAAATGTAGAAAATATAATTTCCTACAACTTTCATTTGAAACAATTTCCCATAGCAGTTATTGTTTAGGAATTATTTATAAAAAATAACCGGTTTTTCGGTTTCCGTCAGATATCTCCTTAAAAACGTCGTTATTGGTAATCTTCGTGAAGGCAAAAGTTTCAGAGAATAACATTTTCTCCAAGTTTTCTTTGAAACAAATTTTCGTGGAAGCATCCATTTCGTAGAAATTTTGCTTATTCGTAAATTTCCAGTATACAGCGCCACCACCATGTAGCGCGAATTCTGTAAACATTCAAAATATACCTAATTTACGGCAATAAGGACGACTATTATTTTACGATACGAAATAATAATTTTGCCTCGTAATGCTATTCATAATAATTTAAATATCCATACCCCAAATATGGAGAAAGTCATGTGTTTGGCCACATCAGATTTTTTTCATGAAAACAATACTTTCTCCATACTACGTAAATGGAGAAAGTAAAAATAACTCAAATGGAGACCTTAAAACACCTGTCACTGTGTTAAATTTTTAGTGGGACTCACCCGTCACTGTTTATACTTAGACAATAGCCAAGTTAATGTTTGTGCGTGTAACTCATGCGAGTCAAATGGGGCGGCGATGAGGATGAGAGAGAAGTCCCATTCGACAACCGGCTATATTCCTAAACACGTAGCTTCCTCCTAATCCTTATGTCCTGGTCAGTGCCGCGCTACATATAAAAACCATTCCATCGCGTCTTATACCCTCTTTCTTTCTCACCCCCTGCCTTTAATCTCCTTCCTCTCCTCTCTCTGCTTTAACCCCATGTCTTAATTCCTAACGCAGGCTGCATCCAACCCAACCCAACCCCCGAAAACACCCTCTGTCTGTGTGTGTGTCCCTCTCTCACTCTTAAGAACCCCCATCTTCGGAGGCTATATTTCAAAACACGTCCGTTTTTGGGGGGGAGAGAGGGAGGGAGAGAGAGGAGGGAGAGAGGGAGGGAGAGGTCATGCATCCAGGCTGTGTTCTCTCTCTCCCTCTCTCTCTCATAACCTCTCCCTATGCCTCTCTCTCTCTCTCACGTTCCTTTTCACCGTATCCTAGTCCCTCTTTCGCTATTTCTCACTTTATTATTGTCTTTCTCGTTCCCTCTCTCTCTCTATATCCTTCTCTGTCTGTCTGTAAGCTCTTTTTACTTTCTCCGTATTTAGTATAGGGAAAGTATTGTGATCACGAAAAAAATCGACTTAGAGGTTTCAACGGAAGTACACGTTTTGAGGTCCCTAGAACACGTTTAGACTATTTTCGGAATTATGTCTGTGTGTGCCTGTGTGTGTATTGGATTGTGGGCGCTCTAACTCAAAAAGTACTTGTCATATTAATACCAAACTTCATATATAACACTTTAGCATGAGCGCAAAGAACTGATTAGTTTTTGGACAATAACGGATAACCGGAAGTCGAGGTTTATTGGAAACCCGATTCGATTTTCGCGATATTTCTCCGTTAAAACATCATTATTATATATACAAGTCTATACAAATGTTATAGAGAATGTCATTTCCTACAACTTTCATTTGATACAATTTTCCAGAGCAGTTATCGTTTAGGAATTATTTAAAGAAAATAATCGGTTTTTCGGTTTCCGTCAAATATCTCCTTAAAAACGTCATTACTGGTAATATTCGTATGGACCAAAGCTGTATGAAATAATATTTCCCCCAAGTTTTGTTTGAAACAAATTTTGGCAGAACTATCCAATTTGGAGATATTTAACTTATTCGTAAAATTCCAGTTCACAGCGACACCACCTATCGGAAAAATTGGAAAGTGTTATCTACCCAATAATGGTGCTTAATGAGGACGACTGTATTCTTATTTCATAAAAAATAATAATTTCAGCTCAAAAGTTAACTTTGAAATATATACCTATATTTTTTTGGTAATCTTAGTGAGGACCAAAGTTGTAGAGAATAATATTTCTTCCAAGTTTTGTTTGAAACTAATTTTCGTAGGACCATCCATTTCGGAGATATTTGTTTTTCCTAAATTATCAGTATACAGCGCCGCCACCATGTAGCGGTGTATTCTGTAAACATATTCAAAATATACCTAATTTACGGCAATAAGGAGGACTGTATTCTTTTACGATACGAAATAGTATTTTTGCCTTATAATGCTATTCATAATAATTTAAATATCTATACCCCAAATATGGAGAAAGTCTTGTGTTGGCCACATCAGATTTTTCTCATTCCTCCTTTCTCTTCCTCTCTCTCTCCTCTCTCTCCCTCTACCTCCATTTCTCTCTCCCACCCTCCTTCAGTCTCTCTCTCCCTCCCACCTCTCTTCTTCCTCTCCCTAATCCTCTCTCTCTCTTCCTATCCATCTCTTCTTTTCTCTTTTCCTCTCACCCCCTCCCTCCTCTCCCTTCCCCTCTCTCTCTCTTTCCGCCTACCTCCCTCTCTCTCTCCCTCCCACCCTCTCTCTGTATCCCTTTCTTGTGTCCGTCCACTCTCATATATGCTTCCGGAAGATTACTTCTTTTGAAGGCGACTGTCCTCTTTTTTCTCTCCTCTCTCTCTCCCTCTCCCTCCCTCTCTCTCTCTCTCTCCCTCTCTCTCTCTCTCCCCTTCTAAAAGAGAGTCGCATCAAATTTTACGACTTCCAATGACAATCCACACGGCTTTTTTCCTCTCTCTCTTTGACGTTCAAAAAGGAAACAGGGAGGCCGATACATATATATATACACACACAGCATGACTACAGACACTCGACACTCAGATTAACTCGACTCTTTTTCTTGCTTTGCGCTAATGGACGCGAAAATAAAAAAACCACTCTGCGAATTATCCATGCCTGCGTTATTGACCGGAAAACTCTATCGAAAGAGATTACATCTTCAGCCGTCGTTCGTTAAGAGACCATTTAGTCAATAAATACGACAATTGATGCTTTGACATCTTTATAAAAGAAATCTGTCATAAATAAAACATATACAAAAGACGGTGTCACTTTGTCGTGTAATGCTTTTTGAAGGTTAATATCTCGCGAACGACAGGACCGATTTTGATGAAATTTACAGGATGGCATTGTGATATAACAACAAAACGTTTTAATTTATCGAACTCCAGATCAAACACCCGGGTTCGACTCCAGGGGATAATTTCCCACAAAGTAACACGTGAAAATGTACATTTCGACGTGCAGGCTTTCATTCTTTTTTAGATTAAAATTAGAAATAATTGACCTACAATCTTCGGATATAAACCATTTTGGAGAAAACATTATAAAGTTTCTTATTCTGTTCATCTTTTCCCGCCTAGAGTTCGAAGTTTCTCAATGTAAACGTTTGATTCACGCAGTTTGAGGAAATCTTGCCATTTTAAGGGGATGTTGCCTTGCCAACCAATTCCATTGTTAGACCTCGATATCATATTGTTAATTCAATCCTTATATGGGTATAAACGTGCTTTGAATGTTTTTAATTGATACTTCAGCGGGTATTACACTAGTATATCTATAATATATGGAGGATATCGGATATGGAGGATATTGGATGATACAAAACCTACAAAAAAAAAATAAAAAATTACGACATTGTTAATTCATTTGGCAGTAAAAAAATCCCAAAATTAAAACAAACATTTCATTGTTTATGTATTTATAAATGTGCTACAATGCTGAAATTTTTTCTAACGGTAGAATTCGCTAAATAACCAATACGATATTACGGAAATTTAAATACATTTATTTATTTGGCCTGTAAAAATTCATAAATTCTAAAGAAACTGACAAATGTTTACGTACTTCCGGTACAGTTAGGAAGCTGAAAATTTAGACGTAATTAGACATTTCTGTTTCAAAGACAATCAACATTTAAAATTACTACTAAGTTTATTATTGTGGCCGCTAAAAAGTTTATAAAATTTAAGCGATTAAATGAATTTCTCGAGGTGCTACAGTCATGGCTAAAATTATTATGGATTCGATTAAATAAGTCATAAAATCATCGAATGACCATTTTATTTCAATTTTAACCTAAGCTGTTATTTTTTTAACATTGTCAGGATGTATGAAACTAAAAAGAAGTCAGGAAAGTGTACAACATATCACAAATGGGCGCGTTTCGTGCAATGGAGTATTAGAAAGAAATTATATACCTGTACGTAAGGGAAATAGCTTTTTAAAGTCCTTTTCTTCATCATAAATAATCCATTTTCTTCCTATTTAATAATATTGCATGCATGCATAAGGAAAATAAACGTTTGTTTGGGAGATTGTTTATGTTAGCAACAATGAAGTAACCATGCAAGAAATTTTCAAAGTTCAATTCGATATAAGACATTCTTGATTGATTTTCTCGATAACGGCTACTCCTACGACAAAAATATATAGGAAAAGAAATACTCTTCTTATCCAGTTCTACAAGTTTTATTTGAAAAATATTTTGATACGAGCAATATTTTACGAGATATGAGGAAAAGTTCATTTTTATCACCGGTAAAGTGCAACTTTCTCATTGTCTTTGACTGAAAGTCATCAAATTTCATGAAAATCCGTTAGGTAAAAACCGAGAACATGCGGCCAGACGGACGGACGGACGGAGAGACAGACAGACCGACGATAATGCCACTTCTGAAATGTTTACTTTTTCACGCCTAAGTAAGAAACCCTTGAAAAGGCAACATAGTAAAGTTGTCGATGATTGAACACTGGCTTTGCTACAGCAATAATTTCGACGCTTAAACAAAAGCGCGAAGAGAATGACGCTATCCGAGGGCTTCATCCACGCTAACTGAATAATCGGATGGGAACAATGACGGTCGCCTTGGCAACGCCAGGAACGAGTACGAAAAATCCGCAAAATTTCGGAATGAAACTAGGTATTCCAGAAATACTGGATGGTGTAACATGTAAAAATTGCAAGAAGAAGATAACATGGAGTTTTACACGTCGGATACAGCAAAAACGAAGAAAATAGGTCCCTATTTAGGTACGTTAATGAAGGAAGGAAAAAATATTGTACTGGAAAAATCAAAAATTTTGCGTAAACTCATATGTAGGTAAAATCTTCTGGAATCGAACCCGGGACAGCTTCGCGGACTAAAATATGTTTCCCTGGGCCTCTTAATCGACATAAATGATGCGGGTTTTACCGAATTCCAGTAAATTTTACCGTACAGACATTGAGAAATAATATTTTTCAAGTAAACGACCTATTTTTTTAAGTGAGACAGGGTATTAGATGTTTGATCTCTTATTTATTCTCTCATCTTCCACTTTCTCTCCCTCCCGTATCGCTTTCTCCCTCCCTTTCTCCTCCCACGCGAAGGGCAACCCACCTCCCTGCCCTCTGTCGGCGCCAAATGTAGTTTGCATAGCATATAAGTCCGACTAGGGTCAGCTTCCCTCCCTTAATCCCGAATGCTGACCGCTTCCTGCCTTTCCGGTTGGTTTACGGCGCGCGTCATCGAATAACAAGTGAATAACGTTATTTTTCCACGGCGCAAGGCGATCGTCTCCTTTTTTTTCTCTCTCCCCTTTTAAAAGCGGGCACGTGAATTATCGGTCCTTTTTTCCTTACCTCTTTTGAATGCTAAATGAGTGTCTCTCTCTCTCTCTATATATATATAGAAGAAGGAGAGAAAAGGAAATATATATCTCCAGGATAGTCTGGGAAAAATTTCACGGGATGCGATCTTCGACTTTTTTCTCTTTCTGTTTCTCCCGACTTCCGCTAGAGGTCAGCACCGTCTCCCCCCTCCCCCAAAAAAAAATATAAAAAACCTAACTTCCTTCTTTTTATACATTATTCCTTTCCCTTTTGTGTCCATTCCGTTTTTTTTTCCTTGTACCTTATTTTTATACGCAAAGCGGAGACTTACTTTAGACGTTTGAAAATTGATAGCAGTTATCTTGACCCTCAGTTTCCTCGACTTTTATATTATTTTCCCCCTCTTTTTGGTTTATTGTCGAGTGATGTCGCAGTATTTCGCAATCCAGCGTCGATTTTTACGTGAAAAATAAAATTTTCTCCCCAAAAAAGTCCGGCGGGTTTTAGTTTCCCCCTGACGTCCGCCAGGGGCGCTGACGTCCGAGTAAAAAAAAAAATTTCCCAACTTTTTCTGAGCTGAAATGGTTGTTTTCGAGGAAAACTTTTCGGCATCATTTTTTGGTGCTGCGGTCAGATTATTCTTTGTTTGCCTGAATATAGAGGCGAAGTTGGAATAAACGCGGTCTCCGTGACTACCGGTTGGAATACGAACTTGCCACATTTGAAAACATCGATAAATTATTCAATTTAAGAACGAATTCGAATACGTCTTCTGACGACGTTTCAATGGGACTCCGATTGAAATTAATCACTCTACGAGGTATTCTACAATTACTTAGCGAACGTCAACACGATAGGAATTAATTAAATAATTATATTATAACATTCACATCGCTTCCCATTATTTAGAATAACTTTTCACGTTCAAAAATCACAAATTTTCAGCTTTTGCTAGGATTAAAATAGCTGTCAACAATTAGGAAATGTGACCATGGCAACGGAAACTAAAGCTCAAGTACTGAAACTTAAATTTAGCAGAAAAATCAAAATATCTCGTAAACTATCGGTTTTATGAAAATTTGTTTCCAATAAAACTTGTAGGAATTTACATTTTCTACAACATTGATAATACAACATATTTACGTAAATTGAGTTTTAAACGCGATATCTTGGAAAAACTTAAAAATAACAGGAATAAACCTGCACCTTCGTTCAGCCATTTTTATCAAAAACCCGTTCGTATCCTCATTTATTATTAGCAATCTTAATTACAAAGTTCTGTGCTTATACGATGATTAGTTTTTGAGTTGGACCGCCCTCAAACATTCCTATCGCGCGCAAGGGACCTCAAAACGTGTATTTCCGTCGAAATCCCGAATTCCGTGACACGTGCGGAAAAAGTAATAAAGAATTCTCGGCAGAAAATGTTAATATTAGGGTCGGAACCGCTATTTTTGACATTCCTGGTGCATACGGACAGGCAGAAATCGAGTTAATAACAAAAAATACATAAAAATAATGTCATTTTATTTGTTTTTTTAAAGACCGCGACGAAAAAACGCATGAAATAGAAAATGGCATTAAGTCAAAAAATAAGAAATATAAAATTTTATTCTTTTCGTTTTTCTTTTGTTTTTTCGGCTACACGCCCTGTCACCCGTCAACTGTTTTCTACCGGAAGTTTTTCTCCCATGTATATATGGTCTTTAAAAAGATAAAATAATACATAAACATAAAAATAAACATTTATTTTCGTAGGTCCTATTTTTCCTTCATTTTTTTTCGTGTAAATTTTTTTTCGTTCGTCATTTTTTCCGTTAGTCATTTTTTTCCTTACGTCAATTTTTTCGCGCGCCTTTTTTTCGCTCTTCTTTTTTTCTCCTTCTCCCCTCTTCCTTCTCCTCCTATATATTCCCCCCATATCCTCCCTCAACCCTCACATATGCCGCCTTCACTTAATCCGATTACCGTAGAAAGCGTCGCGCGCGAAAAAAAAACAACCTCGCTCGTGGCGCCGCCAGACGGCGTAAAAACGAGTTAACGACAAAAAAAACATTTGAAGGTGTGGGGAGCGCACGAGAGAGGGAATGAAAAAAAAACAAAATCCTGCGGTAGTGTCAGGAATACAAGGGCGGGGGAAATTTCTGGAGAGATAAAGAGAGAATTTTAAAACAGGAAAAACCCCAAAATACAGTGTCGGTAATTACCTTTCGAGACAAAACACTATCAACCTCAAAAAATGGTTTGTTTTGCTTGCTGGAGATGGATGTATGGTTGGGAAATTAAGTGAGAATAGGGATAAAGAAGCCTGTCCTATATTAAAGCCAACCAAAGGACATAAAAACAAAAGAAAAACGTTTTATGCATTCAAGTTCGCTTATACAATAAGTTTACATGTCCGTACGTATCCTGAAAATTCTCATTAACCCTTTAATTTAGAGAACTCAAATTTTCACGATATATTTATATATCTTTCTTCTAAATATAGCATAAATTATGTGGATCTCGGTTAAATATCTGAGGAGCAATAAAATTTTCTTTCCGACCCCATTTTTGATAAGAAAATGTATCGGTGCAGGGCTCCATTTAATTGCAGTTTCAAAATAGTTAAAATTCACATAGGAGATTAAAACAACTCCATTTCTATGACTGAAAGAATCAAGTTTATATTTAATAAAATACATCGTTCAAATCAGTGCATGAAGAGGGCAAAAATTTCCTTCGAATACGCAAAAACTGAAAAAATGATACTTTGTAACAATGGGATATACTATAAGAGGTATATGCTAAGTAACTTTGGTGAAAAAGTATAATTTGTAAAAGACCCAAAATTCATCATTACACAGCAAAAGTTAACTAAATTTTTTAAGTTTTTAGCAATAAATAGTGTACTAATACAAAATTACTGGGTGCTTTAACAACATGGCAAATTATTTTTATTACAGAAGCGGCATTATAATAACATTCGTGCAAAATATAGAGTTTTTAGTACTTAAATACGCAGGGTTTTCTCATATTAAGATTAGATTCCATGATATATACATCGAATAAAACTATAGTTTTTGATCTTAACAATAAACGAACATTTATATAGCGTAGGAAAATAGCCAAAAATTGATAAATTAAAAAAAAAAGATTTATGAAGATATCTCTACATCAATCGAGTCCATGAAAATTTGTTACAAAGAAAACCTCTTAGATATTACATTTTCTACACCTATTTCTACAAGAGGAAGAGACAGAGGGAGAGAGATAGAGAGAGAGAGGGAGGAAGGGAGAGAGAGGGGGAGAGAAAGAGAGAGAGAGGGGAACAGAGAAGGGAGAGAGAGAGGGAGTGAGGGAGAGGAAGGGAGAGGGAGGGAGAGGGAGGGAGAGGGAGGAAGAGAGAGGGATGGAGAGAGAGGGAGGGAGAGAGAGGAAGAGAGAGGGAGAGAGAAGATGAAGAGGGAGAGATGAAGAGACTGAGGAAGAGGAAGAGAGAAAGAAAGAGGGAGAGTAAGAAAGAGGGAGAGGAAGAGAGAGAGGAAGAAACAGAGAGGAAGAAACAGAGAGGAAGAAACAGAGAGGAAGAGAGAGAGATGGAAAAGGGGAGAGGTAGAGGAAAAGATAAAGAAAGAGTAAGAGGGAGAGGAGTGAGAAGAAGAGGGAAGAAGAGAAAAAAGAGGAAGAGAGAGAAAGGAGAGAGAGAAAACGGCAAAGGGAAAGAGAAATGATGACGAAAGAGAGACGAAGAGATAATGAATGATAGTGAGAAAAGGAAACCATAAATTTTTTTTAAAGATGACATTTGAATAAAATATAAACCAATTTTCACTTTGTTAACATCCTGTGAACGCCTGTATTCCCAAAGCACGGCGGACTAATAACCAAAATGCGGCCTCCCAGGGCCGCATCGACCACAAAATGCTCGTCCATTAGGGAAATAAATAAAAGGTCCTTTATGTCCCTTATATAGGTCAAGAGAAAGAGGGAATAGGTCAGGAAATGAGAGCGGAATATAAAAGGAATGGAGATGAAAGAGATTGGCCGACAGTTATTTATATCAAGAGATTTTTTAGGGATACTTCTGGCTTAAATGGGAGTGGAGGGGTGTTAGGAGGGAGGGGGAGGGGAGGGAGGGAGAGGGAGGAAAGGGGGGAGGTGATTGTACGCGTGTAAGGAGGGGAGAGACAGTCCAACTCTTTTTATCTCGAGTGGTCTCTTTTCCATGTCTCATTCGTACCATGCTGTCCCAACCTCTCTCTCTCTGACTCCGTCTCTCATTTTCTACCTCTCTCTCTCTCTGTACTTTTCTTTCCCTCTCTCTTAACCTATCTTCCTCTCTCTCTCTCTTCTTCTCTCTCTCTTCCTCTCTCATTTCCTACATCTCCCCTCTCTCTCTCTTTCTCTCCCGCTCTCTCCCTCTTCCTCTCTCTGTTCCTCTATATTCTTCTCATCCTTTCTCTTTCTACCTCACTCAGTCTCTTTTTCTTCCTCGCAATTCGCCTATCTTCCTCTCTCTCTTTCTCTTCATTTCTCTCTCTTCATCTCTCTCTTCCTCTCTCATTTCCTACCTCCCTCTCTCTCTTTCTCTCCCGATCTCTATATTACTCCTCTCTCTTCCTCTCTCTTTCTTTCTCTCTCTCTTCCTCTCTCTCACTCTCTCTTCCTCCATATTCCTCTCTCTATCTACCTCTCCCAGTCTCATTCTCTTCCTCCCTCTTCGCCTGTCTATCTTTCTCTCTCTCTTCTTCTCTCTTTCTTTTCTCAATCTACATCTCTCTCTTCCACTCTCATTTCCTACCTCTCTATATATTCCTCTCTTCCTCTCTCCTCTGGTCTTCTTATTCTCTCTCTCTGTCTCTGCGTTTCTCTCTCTCTTCCAATCTCTTCCTCTTCCTCTCTCTCTTCCTCATTTCCTACCTATCTCTCACTCTCTCTCTTCCTCCATATTCCTCTCTTCCTCTCTCTTCCTACCTCTGTCTCTTTCTCTTCCTCTCTCTTCCCCTGTCTATCTTCCTCTTTCTCTTATTCACTCTCTCTTCCTCCCTCTATTTCCCTCTCTCTCTTCCTCTCTCTTCTCTCTCTCCTTATCACTTACATGCTCTATTCTCTCTCCGGCTCCCTTTATCCCCTTCCTATCCCCTTCGTCTCTCTACCTACAACTGTCCCTTATATGATCCTCCCTCCCTTTCCCCCTCTCGCCCCCTCCCCTCCCTCCCCCTCCTCCCAACACGCTTCCCCTCTCTCTTCCACTCTCCACCCCAACACCGTCGCTTGGACGAACAACCAGACAGAATCACGCACCCCTATCCACAGTAGTAGTCTCCCCTCTCGCATAAGGGAAACACAGTCCCTCTCTCGCGCTCTCTCTCTCTCTCCCTCTCTCTCTCTCCCCCTTTTTACAGAAGGAACAGCGACGACGACTGAAGAGAGAGAGGGAGAGAGAGAGAGGAAGGGGAGAGAGAGAGAGAGAGGGCATTTTAGTTTGGGTCCGAATGGGGTGCAAGGTTAGGGCGCAGTGGGAATAGGACGGAGGATGTGAATGGCATTTCGTTGGTTTGCTGAGAGGGGAGAGGGAGGGAGTTGGAGGGAGAGAGAGGAAGAGGAAAAGAGAGAGAAGAGAGAGAGGACGGGACAGAGGGAGGAAGACAGAGAGGGAGGGGGATTGAAAGGAAGGGAGAGGGAGGGAGCTGGAGGGAGAGGGAGAGAGAGGGAGGAAGAGAGAGAGAGGAAGATGGAGATGAAGAAGTTGGAGAGGAAGAGGGAGGGAGTTGGAGGGAGAGGAAGTGAGGGTAAGAGAGAGGGAGGTAGGGAGAGGGATAGCCAGAGAGGAAGAAAGAGAGAGAGAGGAAGAGAGGGGAAGAGAGTGGGGAAGAGAGTGGGGAAGAGAAAAGGAGAGAGAAAGAGAGAGGAAGAGGGAGAGAGAGGGGGGCAGATAGATAGGTAGAGAGAGAGAAAGAGAAAGGAAAAGATAAGGATAATTTTCGTGTTACAATTTTCTTAACATAACAAAGATCGATCTTGGATTAAAGCCATAAGAACCAACATTTTATAATCATAATAAAACCATAAAAAGACACAAAGAAAATAAGTAACAAAAAAGTTCGCAATAAATTACTCTGTAGCATTAATTTCCTCTCTAATATGATATTTAATTTTACAGATTTCTGACTATTATTCGCATAATAAATTGCCAATACGCACACACAGCCATGCCCTCAGCGAGATTCGAACCCGTGAACATTCCATTGGAAACCAAATACATTAAAATCCTACACCGGGAAATTCATTATTAGAGTAAAATGTGAATTATTGAGATCAATTTATTTCACACACTTCTTAATTTATCATTAATTAATTTAAGAAAAAACCGAGGAACATTGCGCGGGTACAGCTATTAAGGTGAAGTTGCAGACTAATGTTTGATTATCCACCACTAGAGTTCACCACTTTCACCAATCACCACTGCCCTTCTCCTTCATAAGCACCCTAACAGGTGGGGTCCAACGATTCTCGATTTTGGCCTAAAAGAAACGATCCATCAAAAATCGCAGAACAAAAGATCGATCCAAAAAAATCGAATCGGCTTTGTAATAAGAGCGATAGTGTAAAAGATCGATCTTACAATTAGTGGAAGAGAAAGAGAGAGCAGAAGGATCTTAGTGGAAGAGAAAGAGAGAGCAGAAGAGAGAGAAAGTTTGAGAATATGATAGAAAGAGGAATAGAGGAAATAATATTTAATATAGAGTAAGGAACAAGAAATAAAGAGAAAGAAAAATATTTTACACAATAAATCCCAAAAAACATTCCTCGGAAACTAAAACAAATTCTTAATACTCTTAAAAATAACGTAGGACTTTTAGTCCCGTTCAAAATCACTTTCCGTTATCTTACATACATTCATATTAAGGTTAATATTTATGTGCAAACATCCTGAAAATACTTTTTGTATTCTAAAATAAAAGCCTCCGAAATTAAGAAGGGCAGTTGCCCTTATTGGTACGGAAATATAGGGACGTCAACTTATTCCCGAGACTGGGACGCCACTGGCGGCAGAAAAACGGAAGAAGAGTTTTTAGGAAAAACACAAAACTTCTGAAGTTTTCGGTGAATTTTGGCGTTCCAAGAGGGTGAAAAGGGGAGAGAGAGGGGGGGAGGGTGAGGGAGGGAGGGGGAGAAAGAGTGAGAGGTAGAGGGAGAGAGAGGGGGGGAGGGAGAGAAAGAGGAAGGGAGGGAGAGAAAGAGGGATGGAGGTAGAGGGAGTGAGAAGGAAGGAGGGAGAGGGAGTGAGAGAGAGGGAGGGAGAGAGAGGGATGAAGAGAGAGGGAAGGAGAGAGAGGTAGGGAGGG
>JAXCHB010000536.1:0-28097 GCA_036926305.1 Uropetala carovei
AAATTTTTTTTCAAATTTTTTTTCAAATTTTTTTTTCAAATTTTTTTTTCAAAATTTTTTTTCAAAATTTTTTTCAAAATTTTTTTTCAAAATTTTTTTTTAAATTTTTTTTCAAATTTTTTTTCAAAATTTTTTTTCAAAATTTTTTTTCAAAATTTTTTTTCAAATTTTTTTTCAAAATTTTTTTTTTAAATTTTTTTTCAAATTTTTTTTTCAAAATTTTTTTTCAAATTTTTTTTTCAAAATTTTTTTTCAAAATTTTTTTTCAAATTTTTTTTTTAAATTTTTTTTCAAATTTTTTTCAAAATTTTTTTTCAAAATTTTTTTTCAAAATTTTTTTTCAAAATTTTTTTTCAAAATTTTTTTTCAAAATTTTTTTTCAAAATTTTTTTTCAAAATTTTTTTTCAAATTTTTTTTCAAATTTTTTTTCAAAATTTTTTTCAAAATTTTTTTTCAAAATTTTTTTTCAAATTTTTTTTACAAAATTTGTTTTCAAAATTTTTTTTCAAATTTTTTTTTCAAAATTTTTTATCAAAATTTTTTTTCAAATTTTTTTTTCAAAATTTTTTTTCAAAATTTTTTTCAAAATTTTTTTTCAAAATTTTTTTTCAAATTTTTTTTTTCAAAATTTTTTTTCAAAATTTTTTTTCAAAATTTTTTTTCAAAATTTTTTTTCAAAATTTTTTTTCAAAATTTTTTTTTCAAAATTTTTTTTCAAATTTTTTTTTCAAAATTTTTTTTCAAAATTTTTTTCAAAATTTTTTTTCAAATTTTTTTTTCAAATTTTTTTTTCAAATTTTTTTTTCAAATTTTTTTTTCAAAATTTTTTTTCAAAATTTTTTTTTAAATTTTTTTTCAAAATTTTTTTTCAAAATTTTTTTTCAAAATTTTTTTTCAAAATTTTTTTCAAAATTTTTTTTTAAATTTTTTTTCAAAATTTTTTTTCAAAATTTTTTTTCAAAATTTTTTTTCAAAATTTTTTTTCAAAATTTTTTTTCAAAATTTTTTTTCAAAATTTTTTTTCAAAATTTTTTTTCAAAATTTTTTTTCAAAATTTTTTTCAAATTTTTTTTCAAAATTTTTTTTTCAAATTTTTTTTTCAAAATTTTTTTTCAAAATTTTTTTTTCAAATTTTTTTTCAAATTTTTTTTTCAAATTTTTTTTTCAAAATTTTTTTTCAAATTTTTTTTTCAAATTTTTTTTCAAAATTTTTTTTATAAATTTTTTTTCAAAATTTTTTTCAAAATTTTTTTTCAAAATTTTTTTTCAAAATTTTTTTTCAAAATTTTTTTTCAAAATTTTTTTTCAAAATTTTTTTTCAAAATTTTTTTTCAAAATTTTTTTTCAAAATTTTTTTTCAAAATTTTTTTCAAAATTTTTTTTCAAAATTTTTTTTCAAATTTTTTTTTCAAAATTTTTTTTCAAATTTTTTTTCAAAATTTTTTTCAAAATTTTTTTTCAAAATTTTTTTTCAAAATTTTTTTTCAAAATTTTTTTTCAAAATTTTTTTTCAAAATTTTTTTTCAAAATTTTTTTTCAAATTTTTTTTTTCAAAATTTTTTTTCAAAATTTTTTTTCAAAATTTTTTTTCGAAATTTTTTTTCGAAATTTTTTTTCGAAATTTTTTTTCGAAATTTTTTTTCGAAATTTTTTTTGAAAATTTTTTTTGAAAATTTTTTTTGAAAATTTTTTTTGAAAATTTTTTTTGAAAATTTTTTTTCAAATTTTTTTTCAAATTTTTTTTTCAAAATTTTTTTTCAAAATTTTTTTTCAAAATTTTTTTTCAAATTTTTTTTTCAAAATTTTTTTTCAAAATTTTTTTTATAAATTTTTTTTCGAAATTTTTTTTCGAAATTTTTTTTCAAATTTTTTTAAAAATTTTTTTTCAAAATTTTTTTCAAATTTTTTTTTCAAAATTGTTTTTCAAAATTTTTTTTCAAAATTTTTTTTCAAAAATTTTTTTCAAAATTTTTTTTCAAAAATTTTTTTCAAAATTTTTTTTCAAATTTTTTTTTCAAAATTTTTCTTCAAAATTTTTTTTCAACATTTTTTTTCAACATTTTTTTTCAAAATTTTTTTTCAAAATTTTTTTCAAATTTTTTTTTCAAATTTTTTTTCAAAATTTTTTTTCAAAATTTTTTTTCAAATTTTTGTTCAAAATTTTTTTTCAAAATTTTTTTCAAATTTTTTTTCAAATTTTTTTTTCAAATTTTTTCCTCAAAATTTTTTTTCAAAATTTTTTTTCAAAATTTTTTTTCAAAATTTTTTTTCAAAATTTTTTTTCAAAATTTTTTTTCAAATTTTTTTTTAAAATTTTTTTTCAAAATTTTTTTTTCAAAATTTTTTTCAAAATTTTTTTCAAAATTTTTTTTCAAAATTTTTTTTCAAAATTTTTTTCAAAATTTTTTTTCAAATTTTTTTTCAAAATTTTTTTTCAAATTTTTTCAAAATTTTTTTTCAAAATTTTTTTTCAAAATTTTTTTTCAAAATTTTTTTTCAAAATTTTTTTTCAAAATTTTTTTTTCAAATTTTTTTTTCTAAATTTTTTTTTCAAATTTTTTTTCAAAATTTTTTTTTCAAAATTTTTTTCAAATTTTTTTTCAAATTTTTTTTTCAAAATTTTTTTTCAAATTTTTTTTTCAAATTTTTTTTTCAAAATTTATTTTATAAATTTTTTTTCAAAATTTTTTTCAAAATTTTTTTTCAAAATTTTTTTTCAAAATTTTTTTTCAAAATTTTTTTTCAAATTTTTTTTCAAAATTTTTTTTCAAATTTTTTTCAAAATTTTTTTCAAAATTTTTTTTCAAATTTTTTTTCAAATTTTTTTTTCAAAATTTTTTTTCAAATTTTTTTTTCAAAATTTTTTTTTCAAAATTTTTTTTCAAAATTTTTTTTCAAAATTTTTTTTCAAAATTTTTTTTCAAATTTTTTTCAAAATTTTTTTTCAAAATTTTTTTTCAAAATTTTTTTTCAAAATTTTTTTTCAAAATTTTTTTTTTAAATTTTTTTTCAAATTTTTTTTTCAAAATTTTTTTCAAATTTTTTTTTCAAAATTTTTTTCAAAATTTTTTTTCAAAATTTTTTTTTTAAATTTTTTTTCAAAATTTTTTTTCAAAATTTTTTTTCAAAATTTTTTTTCAAAATTTTTTTTCAAAATTTTTTTCAAAATTTTTTTTCAAAATTTTTTTTCAAAATTTTTTTTCAAATTTTTTTTCAAATTTTTTTTCAAAATTTTTGTTCAAAATTTTTTTCAAAATTTTTTTTCAAATTTTTTTTCAAAATTTGTTTTCAAAATTTTTTTTCAAATTTTTTTTTCAAAATTTTTTATCAAAATTTTTTTTCAAATTTTTTTTTCAAAATTTTTTTTCAAAATTTTTTTTCAAAATTTTTTTTCAAAATTTTTTTTCAAATTTTTTTTTTCAAAATTTTTTTTCAAAATTTTTTTTCAAAATTTTTTTTCAAAATTTTTTTCAAAATTTTTTTTCAAAATTTTTTTTCAAATTTTTTTTCAAAATTTTTTTTCAAAATTTTTTTTCAAAATTTTTTTTCAAAATTTTTTTTCAAAATTTTTTTCAAAATTTTTTTTCAAATTTTTTTTCAAATTTTTTTTTCAAATTTTTTTTTCAAATTTTTTTTTCAAAATTTTTTTTCAAAATTTTTTTTTTAAATTTTTTTTCAAATTTTTTTTCAAAATTTTTTTTCAAAATTTTTTTTCAAAATTTTTTTCAAAATTTTTTTTCAAAATTTTTTTTCAAAATTTTTTTCAAAATTTTTTTTCAAAATTTTTTTCAAAATTTTTTTCAAAATTTTTTTTCAAATTTTTTTCAAAATTTTTTTCAAAATTTTTTTTTCAAAATTTTTTTTCAATTTTTTTTTCAAATTTTTTTTTCAAAATTTTTTTTCAAATTTTTTTTTCAAATTTTTTTTTCAAAATTTTTTTTATAAATTTTTTTTCAAAATTTTTTTTCAAAATTTTTTTTCAAAATTTTTTTTCAAAATTTTTTTTCAAAATTTTTTTTCAAAATTTTTTTTCAAAATTTTTTTTCAAAATTTTTTTTCAAATTTTTTTTTTCAAATTTTTTTTCAAAATTTTTTTCAAATTTTTTTTCGAAATTTTTTTTCGAAATTTTTTTTCGAAATTTTTTTTCGAAATTTTTTTTGAAAATTTTTTTTGAAAATTTTTTTTGAAAATTTTTTTGAAAATTTTTTTTCAAATTTTTTTTCAAAATTTTTTTTCAAAATTTTTTTTCAAAATTTTTTTTCAAAATTTTTTTTCAAAATTTTTTTTATAAATTTTTTTTCGAAATTTTTTTTCGAAATTTTTTTTCAAATTTTTTTTAAAAATTTTTTTTCAAAATTTTTTTCAAATTTTTTTTTCAAAATTGTTTTTCAAAATTTTTTTTCAAAATTTTTTTTCAAAAATTTTTTTCAAAATTTTTTTTCAAAAATTTTTTTCAAAATTTTTTTTCAAAAATTTTTTTCAAAATTTTTTTTCAAATTTTTTTTTCAAAATTTTTCTTCAAAATTTTTTTTCAACATTTTTTTTCAACATTTTTTTTCAAAATTTTTTCAAAATTTTTTTTCAAATTTTTTTTTCAAAATTTTTTTTCAAAATTTTTTTTTCAAAATTTTTTTTCAAATTTTTGTTCAAAATTTTTTTTCAAAATTTTTTTTCAAAATTTTTTTTCAAAATTTTTTTTCAAAATTTTTTTCAAAATTTTTTTCAAAATTTTTTTTCAAATTTTTTTTTCAAATTTTTTTTTCAAAATTTTTGTTCAAAATTTTTTTCAAAATTTTTTTTCAAATTTTTTTTTCAAATTTGTTTTCAAAATTTTTTTCAAATTTTTTTTCAAAATTTTTTATCAAAATTTTTTTTCAAATTTTTTTTTCAAAATTTTTTTTCAAAATTTTTTTTCAAAATTTTTTTTCAAAATTTTTTTTCAAATTTTTTTTTTCAAAATTTTTTTTCAAAATTTTTTTTCAAAATTTTTTTCAAAATTTTTTTTCAAAATTTTTTTTCAAAATTTTTTTTCAAAATTTTTTTTCAAAATTTTTTTCAAATTTTTTTTCAAAATTTTTTTTCAAAATTTTTTTTCAAAATTTTTTTCAAAATTTTTTTTCAAATTTTTTTTTCAAATTTTTTTTTCAAATTTTTTTTTCAAATTTTTTTTTCAAAATTTTTTTTCAAAATTTTTTTTTTAAATTTTTTTTCAAAATTTTTTTTCAAAATTTTTTTTCAAAATTTTTTTTCAAAATTTTTTTTCAAAATTTTTTTTCAAAATTTTTTTTCAAAATTTTTTTTCAAAATTTTTTTTCAAAATTTTTTTTCAAAATTTTTTTTCAAAATTTTTTTTTCAAATTTTTTTTCAAAATTTTTTTTCAAAATTTTTTTTTCAAAATTTTTTTCAATTTTTTTTTCAAATTTTTTTTTCAAAATTTTTTTTCAAATTTTTTTTTCAAATTTTTTTTTCAAAATTTTTTTTATAAATTTTTTTCAAAATTTTTTTTCAAAATTTTTTTTCAAAATTTTTTTTCAAAATTTTTTTTCAAAATTTTTTTTCAAAATTTTTTCAAATTTTTTTTTTCAAAATTTTTTTTCAAAATTTTTTTTCAAAATTTTTTTTCGAAATTTTTTTTCGAAATTTTTTTTCGAAATTTTTTTTCGAAATTTTTTTTGAAAATTTTTTTTGAAAATTTTTTTTGAAAATTTTTTTTGAAAATTTTTTTTCAAATTTTTTTTCAAAATTTTTTTTCAAAATTTTTTTTCAAAATTTTTTTTCAAAATTTTTTTTCAAAATTTTTTTTATAAATTTTTTTTCGAAATTTTTTTTCGAAATTTTTTTTCAAATTTTTTTTAAAAATTTTTTTTCAAAATTTTTTTCAAATTTTTTTTTCAAAATTGTTTTTCAAAATTTTTTTTCAAAATTTTTTTTCAAAAATTTTTTTCAAAATTTTTTTTCAAAAATTTTTTTCAAAATTTTTTTTCAAAAATTTTTTTCAAAATTTTTTTTCAAATTTTTTTTTCAAAATTTTTCTTCAAAATTTTTTTTCAACATTTTTTTTCAACATTTTTTTTCAAAATTTTTTTTCAAAATTTTTTTTCAAATTTTTTTTTCAAAATTTTTTTCAAAATTTTTTTTTCAAAATTTTTTTTCAAATTTTTGTTCAAAATTTTTTTTCAAAATTTTTTTTCAAAATTTTTTTTCAAAATTTTTTTTCAAATTTTTTTTCAAATTTTTTTTTCAAATTTTTTCCTCAAAATTTTTTTTCAAAATTTTTTTTCAAAATTTTTTTTCAAAATTTTTTTTCAAAATTTTTTTTCAAAATTTTTTTTCAAAATTTTTTTTCAAAATTTTTTTTCAAAATTTTTTTTCAAAATTTTTTTTCAAAATTTTTTTTCAAAATTTTTTTTCAAAATTTTTTTCAAAATTTTTTTTCAAAATTTTTTTTCAAAATTTTTTTTCAAAATTTTTTTTCAAAATTTTTTTTCAAAATTTTTTTTTCAAATTTTTTTTCTAAATTTTTTTTTCAAAATTTTTTTTCAAAATCTTTTTTTCAAAATTTTTTTTCAAATTTTTTTTTCAAATTTTTTTTTCAAAATTTTTTTTCAAATTTTTTTTTCAAATTTTTTTTTCAAAATTTATTTTATAAATTTTTTTTCAAAATTTTTTTTCAAAATTTTTTTTCAAAATTTTTTTTCAAAATTTTTTTTCAAAATTTTTTTTCAAAATTTTTTTTCAAAATTTTTTTTCAAAATTTTTTTTCAAAATTTTTTTTCAAATTTTTTTTTCAAAATTTTTTTTCAAAATTTTTTTTATAAATTTTTTTTCAAAATTTTTTTTCAAAATTTTTTTTCAAATTTTTTTTTCAATTTTTTTTTCAAAATTTTTTTTCAAATTTTTTTTTCAAATTTTTTTTTCAAATTTTTTTTTCAAAATTTTTTTTCAAAATTTTTTTTCAAAATTTTTTTTCAAAAATTTTTTTCAAAATTTTTTTTCAAAATTTTTTTTCAAAATTTTTTTTCAAAATTTTTTTTCAAAATTTTTTTTCAAAATTTTTTTTCAAAATTTTTTTTCAAAATTTTTTTTTCAAATTTTTTTTTTAAATTTTTTTTTCAAAATTTTTTTTCAAAATTTTTTTTTCAAAATTTTTTTTCAAATTTTTTTTTCAAATTTTTTTTTCAAATTTTTTTTTCAAAATTTTTTTTCAAATTTTTTTTTCAAATTTTTTTTTCAAATTTTTTTTTATAAATTTTTTTTCAAAATTTTTTTTCAAAATTTTTTTTCAAAATTTTTTTTCAAAATTTTTTTTCAAAATTTTTTTTCAAAATTTTTTTTCAAAATTTTTTTTCAAAATTTTTTTTCAAATTTTTTTTTCAAAATTTTTTTTCAAAATTTTTTTTCAAAATTTTTTTTCAAAATTTTTTTTCAAAATTTTTTTCAAAATTTTTTTTCAAAATTTTTTTTTAAATTTTTTTTTCAAAATTTTTTTTCAAATTTTTTTTTCAAAATTTTTTTTCGAAATTTTCTTTCGAAATTTTTTTTCAAAATTTTTTTTCAAAATTTTTTTTCAAAATTTTTTTTCAAAATTTTTTTTCAAAATTTTTTTTCAAAATTTTTTTTCAAAATTTTTTTTCAAAATTTTTTTTCAAAATTTTTTTTCAAAATTTTTTTTCAAAATTTTTTTTCAAAATTTTATTTCAAAATTTTTTTTCAAATTTTTTTTTCAAAATTTTTTTTCAAAATTTTTTTTCAAAATTTTTTTTCAAAATTTTTTTTCAAATTTTTTTTTCAAAATTTTTTTTCAAAATTTTTTTTCAAAATTTTTTTTCAAAATTTTTTTTCAAAATTTTTTTTCAAATTTTTTTTTTCAAAATTTTTTTTCAAAATTTTTTTTCAAAATTTTTTTTCGAAATTTTTTTTCGAAATTTTTTTTCGAAATTTTTTTTCGAAATTTTTTTTCGGAATTTTTTTTCGAAATTTTTTTTCGAAATTTTTTTTGAAAATTTTTTTTGAAAATTTTTTTTGAAAATTTTTTTTGAAAATTTTTTTTCAAATTTTTTTTCAAAATTTTTTTTCAAAATTTTTTTTCAAAATTTTTTTTCAAAATTTTTTTTCAAAATTTTTTTTCAAAATTTTTTTTCAAAATTTTTTTTATAAATTTTTTTTCGAAATTTTTTTTCGAAATTTTTTTTCAAATTTTTTTTAATAATTTTTTTTCAAAATTTTTTTCAAATTTTTTTTTCAAAATTGTTTTTCAAAATTTTTTTTCAAAATTTTTTTTCAAAAATTTTTTTCAAAATTTTTTTCAAAAATTTTTTTCAAAATTTTTTTTCAAATTTTTTTTTCAAAATTTTTCTTCAAAATTTTTTTTCAACATTTTTTTTCGACATTTTTTTTCAAAATTTTTTTTCAAAATTTTTTTTCAAATTTTTTTTTCAAAATTTTTTTTCGAACTTTTTTTTGAACTTTTTTTTCGAAATTTTTTTTCAAAATTTTTTTTCAAATTTTTTTTCAAAATTTTTTTAGAAAATTTTTTTTGAAAATTTTTTTTCAAAATTTTTTTTCAAAATTTTTTTTCAAATTTTTTTTTCAAATTTTTTTTCGAAATTTTTTTTCAAATTTTTTTTTCAAAATTTTTTTTTGAACTTTTTTTTCGAAATTTTTTTTCAAAATTTTTTTTCAAATTTTTTTTCAAAATTTTTTTTCAAAATTTTTTTTCAAAATTTTTTTTCAAAATTTTTTTTGAAAATTTTTTTTGAAAATTTTTTTCAAAATTTTTTTTCAAAATTTTTTTTCGAAATTTTTTTTTCGAAATTTTTTTTCGAAATTTTTTTTCAAATTTTTTTTTCAAAATTTTCTTTCGAAATTTTTTTTCGAAATTTTTTTTCAAAATTTTTTTTCAAAATTTTTTCTCAAAATTTTTTTTCAAAATTTTTTTTCAAATTTTTTTTTCAAATTTTTTTTTCAAAATTTTTTTTCAAAAATTTTTTTAAAATTTTTTTTTCAAAATTTTTTTTCAAAATTTTTTTTCAAAATTTTTTTTGAAAATTTTTTTTCAAAATTTTTTTTGAAAATTTTTTTTCAAAATTTTTTTTCAAATTTTTTTTCAAAATTTTTTTTCAAAATTTTTTTTCAAAATTTTTTTTCAAAATTTTTTTTCAAAATTTTTTTTTCAAATTTTTTTTTCAAATTTTTTTTTCAAAATTTTTTTTCAAAATTTTTTTTTCAAAATTTTTTTTCAAATTTTTTTTTCAAATTTTTTTTTCAAAATTTTTTTTCAAATTATTTTTTCAAATTTTTTTTTCAAATTTTTTTTTCAAAATTTTTTTTCAAAATTTTTTTTCAAAATTTTTTTTCAAAATTTTTTTTCAAAATTTTTTTTCAAATTTTTTTTCAAAATTTTTTTTCAAAATTTTTTTTCAAAATTTTTTTTCAAAATTTTTTTTCAAAATTTTTTTTCAAAATTTTTTTTCAAAATTTTTTTTCAAAATTTTTTTTCAAAATTTTTTTTCAAAATTTTTTTTCAAAATTTTTTTCAAAATTTTTTTTCAAAATTTTTTTTCAAATTTTTTTTTCAAAATTTTTTTTTCAAATTTTTTTTTTCAAAATTTTTTTTCAAAATTTTTTTTTAAAATTTTTTTTCAAAATTTTTTTTCAAAATTTTTTTTCAAAATTTTTTTCAAAATTTTTTTTCAAATTTTTTTTTCAAAATTTTTTTTCAAATTTTTTTTTCAAAATTTTTTTTCAAAATTTTTTTTCAAAATTTTTTTTCAAATTTTTTTTTCAAATTTTTTTTCAAAATTTTTTTTCAAATTTTTTTTTCAAATTTTTTTTTCAAAATTTTTTTTCAAAATTTTTTTTCAAAATTTTTTTTCAAAATTTTTTTTCAAATTTTTTTTTTCAAAATTTTTTTTCAAATTTTTTTTTCAAAATTTTTTTTCAAAATTTTTTTTCAAAATTTTTTTTCAAATTTTTTTTCAAAATTTTTTTTCAAAATTTTTTTTCAAAATTTTTTTTCAAAATTTTTTTTCAAAATTTTTTTTCAAAATTTTTTTTCAAAATTTTTTTTCAAAATTTTTTTCAAAATTTTTTTTCAAATTTTTTTTTCAAATTTTTTTTTCAAATTTTTTTTTCAAATTTTTTTTTCAAAATTTTTTTTCAAAATTTTTTTTTAAAATTTTTTTTCAAAATTGTTTTTCAAAATTTTTTTTCAAAATTTTTTTTCAAAATTTTTTTTCAAAATTTTTTTTCAAAATTTTTTTTCAAAATTTTTTTTCAAAATTTTTTTTCAAATTTTTTTTTCAAAATTTTTTTTCAAAATTTTTTTTCAAAATTTTTTTTCAAATTTTTTTTTCAAAATTTTTTTTCAAAATTTTTTTTCAAAATTTTTTTTCAAAATTTTTTTTCAAATTTTTTTTTTCAAAATTTTTTTTCAAAATTTTTTTTCAAAATTTTTTTTCGAAATTTTTTTTCGAAATTTTTTTTCGAAATTTTTTTTCAAAATTTTTTTCAAAATTTTCTTTCAAAATTTTTTTTCGAACTTTTTTTTCGAAATTTTTTTTCGAACTTTTTTTTCGAAATTTTTTTTCGAAATTTTTTTTCAAAATTTTTTTTCGAAATTTTTTTTCGAAATTTTTTTTCAAATTTTTTTTAAAAATTTTTTTTCAAAATTTTTTTCAAATTTTTTTTTCAAAATTGTTTTTCAAAATTTTTTTTCAAAATTTTTTTTCAAAAATCTTTTTCAAAATTTTTTTTCAAATTTTTTTTTCAAAATTTTTCTTCAAAATTTTTTTTCAACATTTTTTTTCAACATTTTTTTTCAAAATTTTTTTTCAAAATTTTTTTTCAAAATTTTTTTTCAAAATTTTTTTTCAAATTTTTTTTTCAACATTTTTTTTCAAAATTTTTTTTCAAAATTTTTTTCAAAATTTTTTTTCAAAATTTTTTTTCAAAATTTTTTTTCAAAATTTTTTTTCAAAATTTTTTTTCAAATTTTTTTTCAAAATTTTTTTTCAAAATTTTTTTTCAAAATTTTTTTTTAAAATTTTTTTTCAAATTTTTTTTTCAAATTTTTTCTTCAAAATTTTTTTTCAAAATTTTTTTTCAAAATTTTTTTTCAAAATTTTTTTTCAAAATTTTTTTTCAAAATTTTTTTTCAAAATTTTTTTTCAAAATTTTTTTTCAAAATTTTTTTTCAAAATTTTTTTTCAAAATTTTTTTTTCAAATTTTATTTTAAAATTTTTTTTTCAAAATTTTTTTTCAAAATTTTTTTTTCAAAATTTTTTTTCAAATTTTTTTTTCAAATTTTTTTTTCAAAATTTTTTTTCAAATTTTTTTTTCAAATTTTTTTTTCAAAATTTTTTTTCAAAATTTTTTTTATAAATTTTTTTTCAAAATTTTTTTTCAAAATTTTTTTTCAAATTTTTTTTTCAAATTTTTTTTTCAAAATTTTTTTTCAAATTTTTTTTTCAAATTTTTTTTTCAAATTTTTTTTTCAAAATTTTTTTTCAAAATTTTTTTTCAAAATTTTTTTTCAAAATTTTTTTTTAAATTTTTTTTCAAATTTTTTTTCAAAATTTTTTTTCAAAATTTTTTTTCAAAATTTTTTTTCAAAATTTTTTTTCAAAATTTTTTTTTTAAATTTTTTTTCAAATTTTTTTTTCAAAATTTTTTTTCAAATTTTTTTTTCAAAATTTTTTTCAAAATTTTTTTCAAAATTTTTTTTTTAAATTTTTTTTCAAAATTTTTTTTCAAAATTTTTTTTCAAAATTTTTTTTCAAAATTTTTTTTCAAAATTTTTTTTCAAAATTTTTTTTCAAAATTTTTTTTCAAAATTTTTTTTCAAAATTTTTTTTCAAATTTTTTTTTCAAATTTTTTTTTCAAAATTTTTTTTCAAAATTTTTTTTCAAAATTTTTTTTCAAATTTTTTTTTCAAAATTTGTTTTCAAAATTTTTTTTCAAATTTTTTTTTAAAATTTTTTATCAAAATTTTTTTTCAAATTTTTTTTTCAAAATTTTTTTTCAAAATTTTTTTTCAAAATTTTTTTTCCAAAATTTTTTTTCAAATTTTTTTTTTCAAAATTTTTTTTCAAAATTTTTTTTCAAAATTTTTTTTCAAAATTTTTTTTCAAAATTTTTTTTCAAAATTTTTTTTCAAATTTTTTTTTCAAAATTTTTTTTCAAAATTTTTTTCAAAATTTTTTTTCAAATTTTTTTTTCAAATTTTTTTTTCAAATTTTTTTTTCAAATTTTTTTTTCAAAATTTTTTTTCAAAATTTTTTTTTTAAATTTTTTTTCAAAATTTTTTTTCAAAATTTTTTTTCAAAATTTTTTTTCAAAATTTTTTTTCAAAATTTTTTTTTAAATTTTTTTTCAAAATTTTTTTTCAAAATTTTTTTTCAAAATTTTTTTTCAAAATTTTTTTTCAAAATTTTTTTTCAAAATTTTTTTTCAAAATTTTTTTTCAAAATTTTTTTTCAAAATTTTTTTTCAAAATTTTTTTTCAAAATTTTTTTTCAAAATTTTTTTTCAAAATTTTTTTTTCAAATTTTTTTTTCAAAATTTTTTTTCAAAATTTTTTTTTCAAAATTTTTTTTCAAATTTTTTTTTCAAATTTTTTTTTCAAAATTTTTTTTCAAATTTTTTTTTCAAATTTTTTTTTCAAAATTTTTTTTATAAATTTTTTTTCAAAATTTTTTTTCAAAATTTTTTTTCAAAATTTTTTTTCAAAATTTTTTTTCAAATTTTTTTTCAAAATTTTTTTTCAAAATTTTTTTTCAAAATTTTTTTTCAAAATTTTTTTTCAAAATTTTTTTTCAAAATTTTTTTCAAAATTTTTTTTCAAATTTTTTTTTCAAAATTTTTTTTCAAATTTTTTTTTCAAAATTTTTTTTCAAAATTTTTTTTCAAAATTTTTTTTCAAAATTTTTTTTCAAAATTTTTTTTCAAAATTTTTTTTCAAAATTTTTTTTCAAAATTTTTTTTCAAATTTTTTTTTTCAAAATTTTTTTTCAAAATTTTTTTTCAAAATTTTTTTTCGAAATTTTTTTTCGAAATTTTTTTTCGAAATTTTTTTTCGAAATTTTTTTTCGAAATTTTTTTTGAAAATTTTTTTTGAAAATTTTTTTTGAAAATTTTTTTTGAAAATTTTTTTTCAAATTTTTTTTCAAAATTTTTTTTCAAAATTTTTTTTCAAAATTTTTTTTCAAAATTTTTTTTCAAAATTTTTTTTCAAAATTTTTTTTATAAATTTTTTTTCGAAATTTTTTTTCGAAATTTTTTTTCAAATTTTTTTTAAAAATTTTTTTTCAAAATTTTTTTCAAATTTTTTTTTCAAAATTGTTTTTCAAAATTTTTTTTCAAAATTTTTTTTCAAAAATTTTTTTCAAAATTTTTTTTCAAAATTTTTTTTCAAAATTTTTTTTCAAATTTTTTTTTCAAAATTTTTCTTCAAAATTTTTTTTCAACATTTTTTTTCAACATTTTTTTTCAAAATTTTTTTTCAAAATTTTTTTTCAAATTTTTTTTTCAAAATTTTTTTTCAAAATTTTTTTTCAAAATTTTTTTTCAAATTTTTGTTCAAAATTTTTTTTCAAAATTTTTTTTCAAAATTTTTTTTCAAATTTTTTTTTCAAATTTTTTCCTCAAAATTTTTTTTCAAAATTTTTTTTCAAAATTTTTTTTCAAAATTTTTTTTCAAAATTTTTTTTCAAAATTTTTTTTCAAATTTTTTTTTAAAATTTTTTTTCAAAATTTTTTTTTCAAAATTTTTTTTCAAAATTTTTTTTCAAAATTTTTTTTCAAAATTTTTTTTCAAAATTTTTTTTCAAAATTTTTTTTCAAAATTTTTTTTCAAAATTTTTTTTCAAAATTTTTTTCAAAATTTTTTTTCAAAATTTTTTTTCAAAATTTTTTTTCAAAATTTTTTTTCAAAATTTTTTTTCAAAATTTTTTTTTCAAATTTTTTTTCTAAATTTTTTTTTCAAAATTTTTTTTCAAAATTTTTTTTTCAAAATTTTTTTTCAAATTTTTTTTTCAAATTTTTTTTTCAAAATTTTTTTTCAAATTTTTTTTTCAAATTTTTTTTTCAAAATTTATTTTATAAATTTTTTTTCAAAATTTTTTTTCAAAATTTTTTTTCAAAATTTTTTTTCAAAATTTTTTTTCAAAATTTTTTTTCAAAATTTTTTTTCAAAATTTTTTTTCAAAATTTTTTTTCAAAATTTTTTTTCAAAATTTTTTTTCAAAATTTTTTTTCAAAATTTTTTTTCAAATTTTTTTTTTCAAAATTTTTTTTCAAATTTTTTTTTCAAAATTTTTTTTCAAAATTTTTTTTCAAAATTTTTTTTCAAAATTTTTTTTCAAAATTTTTTTTCAAATTTTTTTTCAAAATTTTTTTTCAAAATTTTTTTTCAAAATTTTTTTTCAAAATTTTTTTTCAAAATTTTTTTTTTAAATTTTTTTTCAAATTTTTTTTTCAAAATTTTTTTTCAAATTTTTTTTTCAAAATTTTTTTTCAAAATTTTTTTTCAAAATTTTTTTTTTAAATTTTTTTTCAAAATTTTTTTTCAAAATTTTTTTTCAAAATTTTTTTTCAAAATTTTTTTTCAAAATTTTTTTTCAAAATTTTTTTTCAAAATTTTTTTTCAAAATTTTTTTTCAAATTTTTTTTTCAAATTTTTTTTTCAAAATTTTTTTTCAAAATTTTTTTTCAAAATTTTTTTTCAAATTTTTTTTTCAAAATTTGTTTTCAAAATTTTTTTTCAAATTTTTTTTTCAAAATTTTTTATCAAAATTTTTTTTCAAATTTTTTTTTCAAAATTTTTTTTCAAAATTTTTTTTCAAAATTTTTTTTCAAAATTTTTTTTCAAATTTTTTTTTTCAAAATTTTTTTTCAAAATTTTTTTTCAAAATTTTTTTTCAAAATTTTTTTTCAAAATTTTTTTTCAAAATTTTTTTTCAAAATTTTTTTTCAAAATTTTTTTTCAAAATTTTTTTTCAAAATTTTTTTTCAAAATTTTTTTTCAAAATTTTTTTCAAAATTTTTTTTCAAATTTTTTTTTCAAATTTTTTTTTCAAATTTTTTTTTCAAATTTTTTTTTCAAAATTTTTTTTCAAAATTTTTTTTTTAAATTTTTTTTCAAAATTTTTTTTCAAAATTTTTTTTCAAAATTTTTTTTCAAAATTTTTTTTCAAAATTTTTTTTCAAAATTTTTTTTCAAAATTTTTTTTCAAAATTTTTTTTCAAAATTTTTTTTCAAAATTTTTTTTCAAAATTTTTTTTTCAAATTTTTTTTTCAAAATTTTTTTTCAAAATTTTTTTTTCAAAATTTTTTTTCAATTTTTTTTTCAAATTTTTTTTTCAAAATTTTTTTTCAAATTTTTTTTTCAAATTTTTTTTTCAAAATTTTTTTTATAAATTTTTTTTCAAAATTTTTTTTCAAAATTTTTTTTCAAAATTTTTTTTCAAAATTTTTTTTCAAAATTTTTTTTCAAAATTTTTTTTCAAAATTTTTTTTCAAAATTTTTTTTCAAATTTTTTTTTTCAAAATTTTTTTTCAAAATTTTTTTTCAAAATTTTTTTTCGAAATTTTTTTTCGAAATTTTTTTTCGAAATTTTTTTTCGAAATTTTTTTTCGAAATTTTTTTTGAAAATTTTTTTTGAAAATTTTTTTTGAAAATTTTTTTTGAAAATTTTTTTTCAAATTTTTTTTCAAAATTTTTTTTCAAAATTTTTTTTCAAAATTTTTTTTCAAAATTTTTTTTCAAAATTTTTTTTCAAAATTTTTTTTATAAATTTTTTTTCGAAATTTTTTTTCGAAATTTTTTTTCAAATTTTTTTTAAAAATTTTTTTTCAAAATTTTTTTCAAATTTTTTTTTCAAAATTGTTTTTCAAAATTTTTTTTCAAAATTTTTTTTCAAAAATTTTTTTCAAAATTTTTTTTCAAAAATTTTTTTCAAAATTTTTTTTCAAAAATTTTTTTCAAAATTTTTTTTCAAATTTTTTTTTCAAAATTTTTCTTCAAAATTTTTTTTCAACATTTTTTTTCAACATTTTTTTTCAAAATTTTTTTTCAAAATTTTTTTTCAAATTTTTTTTTCAAAATTTTTTTTCAAAATTTTTTTTTCAAAATTTTTTTTCAAATTTTTGTTCAAAATTTTTTTTCAAAATTTTTTTTCAAAATTTTTTTTCAAAATTTTTTTTCAAATTTTTTTTCAAATTTTTTCCTCAAAATTTTTTTTCAAAATTTTTTTTCAAAATTTTTTTTCAAAATTTTTTTTCAAAATTTTTTTTCAAAATTTTTTTTCAAAATTTTTTTTCAAAATTTTTTTTCAAAATTTTTTTTCAAAATTTTTTTTCAAAATTTTTTTTCAAAATTTTTTTTCAAAATTTTTTTTATAAATTTTTTTTCGAAATTTTTTTTCGAAATTTTTTTTCAAATTTTTTTTAAAAATTTTTTTTCAAAATTTTTTTCAAATTTTTTTTTCAAAATTGTTTTTCAAAATTTTTTTTCAAAATTTTTTTTCAAAAATTTTTTTCAAAATTTTTTTTCAAAAATTTTTTTCAAAATTTTTTTTCAAAAATTTTTTTCAAAATTTTTTTTCAAATTTTTTTTTCAAAATTTTTCTTCAAAATTTTTTTTCAACATTTTTTTTCAACATTTTTTTTCAAAATTTTTTTTCAAAATTTTTTTTCAAATTTTTTTTTCAAAATTTTTTTTCAAAATTTTTTTTTCAAAATTTTTTTTCAAATTTTTGTTCAAAATTTTTTTTCAAAATTTTTTTTCAAAATTTTTTTTCAAAATTTTTTTTCAAATTTTTTTTTCAAATTTTTTCCTCAAAATTTTTTTTCAAAATTTTTTTTCAAAATTTTTTTTCAAAATTTTTTTTCAAAATTTTTTTTCAAAATTTTTTTTCAAAATTTTTTTTCAAAATTTTTTTTCAAAATTTTTTTTCAAAATTTTTTTTCAAAATTTTTTTTCAAAATTTTTTTCAAAATTTTTTTTCAAAATTTTTTTTCAAAATTTTTTTTCAAAATTTTTTTTCAAAATTTTTTTTCAAAATTTTTTTTTCAAATTTTTTTTCTAAATTTTTTTTTCAAAATTTTTTTTCAAAATTTTTTTTTCAAAATTTTTTTTCAATTTTTTTTTTCAAATTTTTTTTTCAAAATTTTTTTTCAAATTTTTTTTTCAAATTTTTTTTTCAAAATTTATTTTATAAATTTTTTTTCAAAATTTTTTTTCAAAATTTTTTTTCAAAATTTTTTTTCAAAATTTTTTTTCAAAATTTTTTTTCAAAATTTTTTTTCAAAATTTTTTTTCAAAATTTTTTTTCAAAATTTTTTTTCAAAATTTTTTTTCAAAATTTTTTTTCAAAATTTTTTTTCAAAATTTTTTTTCAAAATTTTTTTTCAAAATTTTTTTTCAAAATTTTTTTTCAAAATTTTTTTCAAATTTTTTTTTCAAAATTTTTTTTCAAATTTTTTTTTCAAAATTTTTTTTCAAATTTTTTTTTCAAAATTTTTTTTCAAAATTTTTTTTCAAAATTTTTTTTCAAAATTTTTTTTCAAAATTTTTTTTCAAAATTTTTTTTCAAAATTTTTTTTCAAAATTTTTTTTCAAAATTTTTTTTCAAAATTTTTTTTCAAATTTTTTTTTCAAAATTTTTTTTCAAAATTTTTTTTCAAAATTTTTTTTCAAATTTTTTTTTCAAATTTTTTTTTCAAATTTTTTTTTCAAAATTTTTTTTCAAAATTTTTTTTCAAAATTTTTTTTGAAAATTTTTTTTCAAAATTTTTTTTCAATTTTTTTTTTCAAAATTTTTTTTTAAATTTTTTTTTCAAAATTTTTTTTCAAAATTTTTTTTCAAATTTTTTTTTCAACATTTTTTTTCAAAATTTTTTTTCAAAATTTTTTTTCATAATTTTTTTTCAAAATTTTTTTTCAAAATTTTTTTTCAAAATTTTTTTTCAAAATTTTTTTTCAAATTTTTTTTCAAAATTTTTTTTCAAATTTTTTTTTCAAAATTTTTTTTCAAAATTTTTTTTCAAAATTTTTTTTCAAAATTTTTTTTCAAAATTTTTTTTCAAAATTTTTTTTCAAAATTTTTTTTCAAAATTTTTTTTCAAAATTTTTTTTCAAAATTTTTTTTCAAAATTTTTTTTCAAAATTTTTTTTCAAAATTTTTTTTCAAATTTTTTTTTCAAAATTTTTTTTCAAAATTTTTTTTCAAAATTTTTTTTCAAATTTTTTTTTCAAAATTTTTTTTCAAAATTTTTTTTCAAATTTTTTTTTCAAAATTTTTTTTCAAAATTTTTTTTCAAAATTTTTTTTGAAAATTTTTTTTCAAAATTTTTTTTCAAATTTTTTTTTTCAAAATTTTTTTTCAAAATTTTTTTTCAAAATTTTTTTTCGAAATTTTTTTTCGAAATTTTTTTTCGAAATTTTTTTTCGAAATTTTTTTTCGAAATTTTTTTTCGAAATTTTTTTTGAAAATTTTTTTTGAAAATTTTTTTTCAAATTTTTTTTCAAAATTTTTTTTCAAAATTTTTTTTCAAAATTTTTTTTCAAAATTTTTTTTCAAAATTTTTTTTCAAAATTTTTTTTTAAAATTTTTTTTCAAAATTTTTTTTCAAAATTTTTTTTCAAAATTTTTTTTCAAATTTTTTTTTCAAAATTTTTTTTCAAAATTTTTTTTCAAAATTTTTTTTTCAAAATTTTTTTTCAAATTTTTTTTCAAAATTTTTTTTCAATTTTTTTTTCAAAATTTTTTTTCAAAATTTTTTTTCAAAATTTTTTTCAAAATTTTTTTTCAAAATTTTTTTTTCAAAATTTTTTTTCAAAATTTTTTTTCAAAATTTTTTTTCAAAATTTTTTTTCAAAATTTTTTTTCAAAATTTTTTTTTCTAATTTTTTTTTAAAATTTTTTTTTCAAATTTTTTTTTCAAAATTTTTTTTTCAAAATTTTTTTTCAAATTTTTTTTTCAAATTTTTTTTTCAAAATTTTTTTTCAAATTTTTTTTTCAAATTTTTTTTTCAAATTTTTTTTTCAAAATTTTCTTTCAAAATTTTTTTTCAAAATTTTTTTTCAAAATTTTTTTTCAAATTTTTTTTCAAAATTTTTTTTCAAAATTTTTTTTATAAATTTTTTTTCAAAATTTTTTTTCAAAATTTTTTTTCAAAATTTTTTTTCAAATTTTTTTTCAAAATTTTTTTTCAAAATTTTTTTTCAAAATTTTTTTTCAAAATTTTTTTTCAAAATTTTTTTTTCAAAATTTTTTTTCAAAATTTTTTTTCAAAATTTTTTTTCAAAATTTTTTTTCAAAATTTTTTTTCAAAATTTTTTTTCAAAATTTTTTTTCAAAATTTTTTTTCAAATTTTTTTTTCAAAATTTTTTTTCAAAATTTTTTTTCAAAATTTTTTTTCAAAATTTTTTTTCAAATTTTTTTTTCAAAATTTTTTTTCAAAATTTTTTTTCAAAATTTTTTTTCAAAATTTTTTTTCAAAATTTTTTTTCAAAATTTTTTTTCAAATTTTTTTTTTCAAAATTTTTTTTCAAAATTTTTTTTCGAAATTTTTTTTCGAAATTTTTTTTCGAAATTTTTTTTCGAAATTTTTTTTCGAAATTTTTTTTCGAAATTTTTTTTCGAAATTTTTTTTCGAAATTTTTTTTCGAAATTTTTTTTCGAAATTTTTTTTGAAAATTTTTTTTCAAATTTTTTTTCAAAATTTTTTTTCAAAATTTTTTTTCAAAATTTTTTTTCAAAATTTTTTTTCAAAATTTTTTTTCAAAATTTTTTTTCAAAATTTTTTTTCAAAATTTTTTTTATAAATTTTTTTTCGAAATTTTTTTTCGAAATTTTTTTTCAAATTTTTTTTAAAAATTTTTTTTCAAAATTTTTGTCAAATTTTTTTTTCAAAATTGTTTTTCAAAATTTTTTTTAAAAATTTTTTTTCAAAAATTTTTTTCAAAATTTTTTTTCAAAAATTTTTTTCAAAAATTTTTTTCAAAATTTTTTTTCAAATTTTTTTTTCAAAATTTTTCTTCAAAATTTTTTTTCAACATTTTTTTTCAACATTTTTTTTCAAATTTTTTTTTCAAAATGTTTTTTCAAATTTTTTTTTTCAAAATTTTTTTTCAATTTTTTTTTTCAAATTTTTTTTTCAAAATTTTTTTTCAAATTTTTTTTCAAAATTTTTTTTCAAAATTTTTTTTCAAAATTTTTTTTCAAAATTTTTTTTCAAAATTTTTTTTTCAAAATTTTTTTTCAAAATTTTTTTTCAAAATTTTTTTTCAAAATTTTTTTTCAAAATTTTTTTTCAAAATTTTTTTTTCAAATTTTTTTTTAAAATTTTTTTTTCAAAATTTTTTTTCAAAATTTTTTTTTCAAAATTTTTTTCAAATTTTTTTTTCAAATTTTTTTTCAAAATTTTTTTTCAAATTTTTTTTTTCAAATTTTTTTTTCAAATTTTTTTTTCAAAATTTTCTTTCAAAATTTTTTTTCAAAATTTTTTTTCAAAATTTTTTTTCAAATTTTTTTTTCAAAATTTTTTTTCAAAATTTTTTTTCAAAATTTTTTTTCAAAATTTTTTTTCAAAATTTTTTTTCAAAATTTTTTTTTAAAATTTTTTTTCAAAATTTTTTTTCAAAATTTTTTTTCAAAATTTTTTTTCAAAATTTTTTTTCAAAATTTTTTTTCGAAATTTTTTTTCAAAATTTTTTTTCGAAATTTTTTTTCAAAATTTTTTTTCGAAATTTTTTTCAAAATTTTTTTTCAAAATTTTTTTTCAATTTTTTTTTTCAAAATTTTTTTTCAAAATTTTTTTTCACAATTTTTTTTCACAATTTTTTTTTTAAATTTTTTTTCAAAATTTTTTTTCAAAATTTTTTTTCAAAATTTTTTTTCAAAATTTTTTTTCAAATTTTTTTTTCAAAATTTTTTTTCAAAATTTTTTTTCAAAATTTTTTTTCAAATTTTTTTTTCAAAATTTTTTTTCAAAATTTTTTTTCAAATTTTTTTTTCAAAATTTTTTTTCAAAATTTTTTTTATAAATTTTTTTTCAAAATTTTTTTTCAAAATTTTTTTTCAAAATTTTTTTTCAAAATTTTTTTTCAAAATTTTTTTTCAAAATTTTTTTTTCAAATTTTTTTTTTAAATTTTTTTTTCAAAATTTTTTTTCAAAATTTTTTTTCAAAATTTTTTTTCAAAATTTTTTTTCAAAATTTTTTTTCAAAATTTTTTTTCAAAATTTTTTTTCAAAATTTTTTTCAAATTTTTTTTTCAAAATTTTTTTTCAAATTTTTTTTTCAAAATTTTTTTTCAAATTTTTTTTTCAAAATTTTTTTTCAAAATTTTTTGTCAAAATTTTTTTTCAAAATTTTTTTTCAAAATTTTTTTTCAAAATTTTTTTTCAAAATTTTTTTTCAAAATTTTTTTTCAAAATTTTTTTTCAAAATTTTTTTTCAAAATTTTTTTTCAAAATTTTTTTTCAAAATTTTTTTTCAAAATTTTTTTTCAAATTTTTTTTTCAAAATTTTTTTTCAAAATTTTTTTTCAAATTTTTTTTTCAAAATTTTTTTTCAAAATTTTTTTTCAAAATTTTTTTTGAAAATTTTTTTTCAAAATTTTTTTTCAAATTTTTTTTTTCAAAATTTTTTTTCAAAATTTTTTTTCAAATTTTTTTTTCGAAATTTTTTTTCGAAATTTTTTTTCGAAATTTTTTTTCGAAATTTTTTTTCGAAATTTTTTTTCGAAATTTTTTTTGAAAATTTTTTTTGAAAATTTTTTTTCAAATTTTTTTTCAAAATTTTTTTTCAAAATTTTTTTTCAAAATTTTTTTTCAAAATTTTTTTTCAAAATTTTTTTTCAAAATTTTTTTTCAAAATTTTTTTTCAAAATTTTTTTTCAAAATTTTTTTCAAATTTTTTTTCAAAATTTTTTTTCAAAATTTTTTTTCAAAATTTTTTTTCAAAATTTTTTTTCAAAATTTTTTTTATAAATTTTTTTTCGAAATTTTTTTTCGAAATTTTTTTTCAAATTTTTTTTAAAATTTTTTTTTAAAATTTTTTTCAAATTTTTTTTTCAAAATTGTTTTTCAAAATTTTTTTTCAAAATTTTTTTTCAAAAATTTTTTTCAAAATTTTTTTTCAAATTTTTTTTTCAAAATTTTTCTTCAAAATTTTTTTTCAACATTTTTTTTCAACATTTTTTTTCAAAATTTTTTTTCGAAATTTTTTTTCAAAATTTTTTTCAATTTTTTTTTTCAAAATTTTTTTTCAAATTTTTTTTTCAAAATTTTTTTTCACAATTTTTTTTTTAATTTTTTTTCAAAATTTTTTTTCAAAATTTTTTTTCAAAATTTTTTTTCAAAATTTTTTTTCAAAATTTTTTTTCAAAATTTTTTTTCAAATTTTTTTTTCAAAATTTTTTTTCAAAATTTTTTTTCAAAATTTTTTTTCAAATTTTTTTTTCAAAATTTTTTTTCAAAATTTTTTTTCAAATTTTTTTTTCAAAATTTTTTTTCAAAATTTTTTTTATAATTTTTTTTTCAAAATTTTTTTTCAAAATTTTTTTTCAAAATTTTTTTTCAAAATTTTTTTTCAAAATTTTTTTTCAAAATTTTTTTTTCAAATTTTTTTTTAAATTTTTTTTCAAAATTTTTTTTCAAAATTTTTTTTCAAAATTTTTTTTCAAAATTTTTTTTCAAAATTTTTTTTCAAAATTTTTTTTCAAAATTTTTTTCAAATTTTTTTTTCAAAATTTTTTTTCAAATTTTTTTTTCAAAATTTTTTTTCAAATTTTTTTTTCAAAATTTTTTTTCAAAATTTTTTGTCAAAATTTTTTTTCAAAATTTTTTTTCAAAATTTTTTTTCAAAATTTTTTTTCAAAATTTTTTTTCAAAATTTTTTTCAAAATTTTTTTTCAAAATTTTTTTTCAAAATTTTTTTTCAAAATTTTTTTTCAAAATTTTTTTTCAAATTTTTTTTTCAAAATTTTTTTTCAAAATTTTTTTTCAAAATTTTTTTTCAAATTTTTTTTTCAAAATTTTTTTTCAAATTTTTTTTTCAAATTTTTTTTTCAAAATTTTTTTTCAAAATTTTTTTTATAAATTTTTTTTCAAAATTTTTTTTCAAAATTTTTTTCAAATTTTTTTTTCAAATTTTTTTTTCAAAATTTTTTTTCAAAATTTTTTTTCAAATTTTTTTTTCAAATTTTTTTTTCAAATTTTTTTTTCAAAATTTTTTTTCAAAATTTTTTTTCAAAATTTTTTTTCAAAATTTTTTTTCAAATTTTTTTTCAAATTTTTTTTCAAAATTTTTTTTCAAAATTTTTTTTCAAAATTTTTTTTCAAAATTTTTTTTCTAAATTTTTTTTCAAAATTTTTTTTCAAAATTTTTTTTCAAAATTTTTTTTCAAATTTTTTTTTCAATATTTTTTTTCAAAATTTTTTTTCAAAATTTTTTTTCAAAATTTTTTTTCAAAATTTTTTTTCAAAATTTTTTTTCAAAATTTTTTTTCAAATTTTTTTTTCAAAATTTTTTTTCAAAATTTTTTTTCAAAATTTTTTTTCAAAATTTTTTTTCAAATTTTTTTTCAAAATTTGTTTTCAAAATTTTTTTTCAAATTTTTTTTTCAAAATTTTTTTTCAAAATTTTTTTTCAAAATTTTTTTTCAAAATTTTTTTTCAAAATTTTTTTTTCAAAATTTTTTTTCAAAATTTTTTTTCAAAATTTTTTTTCAAAATTTTTTTTCAAATTTTTTTTCAAATTTTTTTTTTCAAAATTTTTTTTCGAAATTTTTTTTCGAAATTTTTTTTCGAAATTTTTTTTCGAAATTTTTTTTCGAAATTTTTTTTGAAAATTTTTTTTCAAAATTTTTTTTCAAATTTTTTTTCAAAATTTTTTTTCAAAATTTTTTTTCAAAATTTTTTTTCAAAATTTTTTTTCAAATTTTTTTTTCAAAATTTTTTTTCAAAATTTTTTTTCAAAATTTTTTTTCAAATTTTTTTTTCAAAATTTTTTTTCAAAATTTTTTTTATAAATTTTTTTTCAAAATTTTTTTTCAAAATTTTTTTTCAAAATTTTTTTTCAAATTTTTTTTCAAAATTTTTTTTCAAAATTTTTTTTCAAAATTTTTTTTCAAAATTTTTTTTCAAAATTTTTTTTCAAAATTTTTTTTCAAAATTTTTTTTCAAAATTTTTTTTCAAAATTTTTTTTCAAAATTTTTTTTCAAAATTTTTTTTCAAATTTTTTTTTCAAAATTTTTTTTCAAAATTTTTTTTCAAAATTTTTTTTCAAAATTTTTTTTTAAAATTTTTTTTCAAAATTTTTTTTCAAATTTTTTTTCAAAATTTTTTTTCAAAATTTTTTTTCAAATTTTTTTTTCAAAATTTTTTTTCAAAATTTTTTTTCAAAATTTTTTTTCAAAATTTTTTTTTAAAATTTTTTTTCAAAATTTTTTTTCAAATTTTTTTTTCAAAATTTTTTTTCAAAATTTTTTTTCAAAATTTTTTTTCGAAATTTTTTTTCGAAATTTTTTTTCGAAATTTTTTTTCGAAATTTTTTTTCGAAATTTTTTTTCGAAATTTTTTTTCGAAATTTTTTTTCGAAATTTTTTTTCGAAATTTTTTTTGAAAATTTTTTTTGAAAATTTTTTTTCAAATTTTTTTTCAAAATTTTTTTTCAAAATATTTTTTCTAAATTTTTTTTCAAAATTTTTTTTCAAAATTTTTTTTCAAAATTTTTTTTCGAAATTTTTTTTCGAAATTTTTTTTCGAAATTTTTTTTCAAATTTTTTTTCAAAATTTTTTTTCAAAATTTTTTTCAAATTTTTTTTTCAAAATTGTTTTTCAAAATTTTTTTTAAAAATTTTTTTTCAAATTTTTTTTTCAAAATTTTTTTCAATTTTTTTTTCAAAATTTTTTTTCAAAATTTTTTTTCAAAATTTTTTTTCAAAATTTTTTTTCAACATTTTTTTTCAAAATTTTTTTTCAAAATTTTTTTTCAAAATTTTTTTTCAAAATTTTTTTTCAAAATTTTTTTTCAAAATTTTTTTTCGAAATTTTTTTTCGAAATTTTTTTTCGAAATTTTTTTTCGAAATTTTTTTTCAAAATTTTTTTTCAAATTTTTTTTATAAAATTTTTTTCAAAATTTTTTTTCAAAATTTTTTTTCAAATTTTTTTTCAAAATTTTTTTTCAAAATTTTTTTTCAAAATTTTTTTAAAAATTTTTTTTCAAATTTTTTTTTCAAAATTTTTTTTCAAAATTTTTTTTCAAAATTTTTTTTCAAAATTTTTTTTCAAAATTTTTTTTCAAAATTTTTTTTCAAAATTTTTTTTCAAAATTTATTTTCAAAATTTTTTTTCAAATTTTTTTTTCAAAATTTTTTTTCAAAATTTTTTTTCGAAATTTTTTTTCGAAATTTTTTTTCAAAATTTTTTTTTTAAATTTTTTTTCAAAATTTTTTTTTCGAAATTTTTTTTCGAAATTTTTTTTCAAATTTTTTTTTCAAAATTTTTTTTCGAACTTTTTTTCGAAATTTTTTTTCAAAATTTTTTTTTCAAATTTTTTTTCAAAATTTTTTTTCAAAATTTTTTTTCAAAATTTTTTTTCGAAATTTTTTTTTCGAAATTTTTTTTCGAAATTTTTTTTCAAATTTTTTTTTCAAAATTTTTTTTCGAAATTTTTTTTCAAAATTTTTTCTCAAAATTTTTTTTCAAAATTTTTTTTCAAAATTTTTTTTCAAAATTTTTTTTTCAAAATTTTTTTTCAAAATTTTTTTTCAAATTTTTTTTTCAAAATTTTGTTTCAAAATTTTTTTTAAAAATTTTTTTTCAAAATTTTTTTTGAAAATTTTTTTTGAAAATTTTTTTTGAAAATTTTTATTCGAAATTTTTTTTCAAAATTTTTTTTCGAAATTTTTTTTTCGAAATTTTTTTTTCGAAATTTTTTTTCAATTTTTTTTTTCAAAATTTTTTTTCGAAATTTTTTTTCAAAATTTTTTTTCAAAATTTTTTTTCAAATTTTTTTTTCAAAATTTTTTTTCAAAATTTTTTTTCAAATTTTTTTTTCAAAATTTTTTTTCAAATTTTTTTCAAAATTTTTTTTCAAAATTTTTTTTCATACTTTTTTTTCAAAATTTTTTTTCAAAATTTTTTTTTCAAATTTTTTTTTAAAATTTTTTTTTTTCAAAATTTTTTTTCAAAATTTTTTTTTCAAAATTTTTTTTTAATTTTTTTTTCAAAATTTTTTTTCAAAATTTTTTTTCAAAATTTTTTTTCAAATTTTTTTTTCAAAATTTTTTTTCAAAATTTTTTTTCAAATTTTTTTTTCAAATTTTTTTTTCAAATTTTTTTTTCAAAATTTTTTTTCAAATTTTTTTTTCAAATTTTTTTTTCAAAAGTTTTTTTCAAAATTTTTTTTCAAAATTTTTTTTCAAAATTTTTTTTATAAATTTTTTTTCAAAATTTTTTTTCAAAATTTTTTTTCAAAATTTTTTTCAAAATTTTTTTTCAAAATTTTTTTTCAAATTTTTTTTTTAAAATTTTTTTTCAAAATTTTTTTTCAAAATTTTTTTTCAAAATTTTTTTTCAAATTTTTTTTTTCAAAATTTTTTTTCGAAATTTTTTTTCGAAATTTTTTTTCGAACTTGTTTTTCGAACTTGTTTCGAACTTGTTTTTCGAAATTTTTTTTCGAAATTTTTTTTCGAAATTTTTTTTCAAATTTTTTTTCAAAATTTTTTTTCAAATTTTTTTTTCAAAATTTTTTTCAAATTTTTTTTAAAAATTTTTTTCAAATTTTTTTTTCAAATTTTTTTTTCAAAATTTTTTTTCAAAATTTTTTTTTAAAATTTTTTTTCAAAATTTTTTTTCAAAATTTTTTTTCAAATTTTTTTTTCAAAATTTTTCTTCAAAATTTTTTTTCAACATTTTTTTTCAACATTTTTTTTCAAAATTTTTTTTCACAATTTTTTTTCAAAATTTTTTTTCAAAATTTTTTTTCAAATTTTTTTTATAAAATTTTTTTCAAAATTTTTTTTCAAAATTTTTTTTCAAAATTTTTTTTCAAAATTTTTTTTCAAAATTGTTTTTCAAAATTTTTTTTTCAAAATTTTTTTCAAAATTTTTTTTTCAAAATTTTTTTTCAAAATTTTTTTTTCAAAATTTTTTTTTCAACATTTTTTTTCAAAATTTTTTTTCAAAATTTTTTTTCAAAATTTTTTTTCAAATTTTTTTTTCAAAATTTTTTTTCAAAATTTTTTTTCAAAATTTTTTTTCAAAATTTTTTTTCAAAATTTTTTTTCAAAATTTTTTTTTAAAATTTTTTTTCAAAATTTTTTTTCAAAATTTTTTTTCAAAATTTTTTTTCAAAATTTTTTTTCAAAATTTTTTTTCGAAATTTTTTTTCAAAATTTTTTTTCGAAATTTTTTTTCAAAATTTTTTTTCGAAATTTTTTTCAAAATTTTTTTTCAAAATTTTTTTTCAATTTTTTTTTTCAAAATTTTTTTTCAAAATTTTTTTTCACAATTTTTTTTCACAATTTTTTTTTTAAATTTTTTTTCAAAATTTTTTTTCAAAATTTTTTTTCAAAATTTTTTTTCAAAATTTTTTTTCAAATTTTTTTTTCAAAATTTTTTTTCAAAATTTTTTTTCAAAATTTTTTTTCAAATTTTTTTTTCAAAATTTTTTTTCAAAATTTTTTTTCAAATTTTTTTTTCAAATTTTTTTTCAAAATTTTTTTTATAAATTTTTTTTCAAAATTTTTTTTCAAAATTTTTTTTCAAAATTTTTTTTCAAAATTTTTTTTCAAAATTTTTTTTCAAAATTTTTTTTTCAAATTTTTTTTTTAAATTTTTTTTTCAAAATTTTTTTTCAAAATTTTTTTTCAAAATTTTTTTTCAAAATTTTTTTCAAAATTTTTTTTCAAAATTTTTTTCAAAATTTTTTTTCAAAATTTTTTTCAAATTTTTTTTTCAAAATTTTTTTTCAAATTTTTTTTTCAAAATTTTTTTCAAATTTTTTTTTCAAAATTTTTTTTCAAAATTTTTTGTCAAAATTTTTTTTCAAAATTTTTTTTCAAAATTTTTTT
>JAXCHB010000537.1:0-18208 GCA_036926305.1 Uropetala carovei
ATCTTCAATGAGTGTTTGATCTACTTTCTTTTCTATTCTATGGTACAATATTTTCGTCATCAGCTTTGACGCGTGTGAGATTATCTGATTGTCCTGAAGTTCTCGTATGTTGTAGCCACTGGTTTTTTTGGTGTGATCACAATAATATTCCTCTCGAAGTCTTGCGGTATTTCCCCTTTGTCATACATGTCCTTCATCAGTTTGTACAGCCTTTCTTAGTCTTTTTGTCTGCGCACTGTAAGATCTCAGCCAGAATCTCGTCTATTCCACAACCTTTCCTTTTTCTCAGTTCCTTTAATGCTCTTCCGAACTCTGATCTCGTTATTTCATCCCCTAATTCATCTCTCTCTATTTCATATTGTTCTTCTAGTGCCCCTCTGTCCATCCCGAAGCTACCGTACAGATGCTCCATGTATTGCTTCCATCTATTTGCTATTTATTCCTTGTCAAACATCATTATTCCATTTCCATCCTTCATCCTCTGGCTCTGATCTTCCTTCTTCCAAAGAAGTTTTTGACTTTCTTGTAAGCAACATCTATCTTTCCTTGGATGATATCTTGTTCAACTTCCTCACATACGTCATCTATGTATTTCCTTTTGCTTGACGACACAACCGATTGATTTCATTTCGTAGGGCTCTGTATCTGGTTTCATCTTCCGGTTTCTTTGATGACTTTACTTCCTTCTTTCTTTGATTTTCCTCACTATTTCATCCTTTACCCACACTTTTCTGGCTGTTATCTCATGTTTTTCCACCACTTCGTCTTTGACTTTCAATAATCCGCCCTTCATTTTCTGCCATCCGCATTCTATTCCGTTATTGTCATTATTATTTTCGTCATTTGCTGTATAGCTGTCCGTCCTGTCTTCAAAATTCCTTCTCGTCATTCCGTCCTCCCTTAGCTTATAGAAATTCCATTTCTTCTTCTTTTTCATATCTAGTTTCTTCATTTTCAGATTACATTTCATCATAACCAGGTTGTGGTCACTATCTACATCCTCCCAGATATTATAAATGCTAAAATTTTGATATTAAACATATTGAGAATAACTTGCGTTCTGGCTGATATACTATGTTGTACCTATCTGGTCGATGTGATTTTAGCCATAAAGCTCGATAATTCTCTACTATAATCTATTACTATAAGACGATTTTGAAGTGATAATAGGTATGGTAACCATCCGACCCCCTGCGCTGAATAAAGAAGCTGGTACTTAGAATTTAGGTGGCGCCTAACTCATTTTTACTTTATCCATACGTAGTGTATAGGATAAAGTATTCTATTCGTGCAAAAATCGAACTCGAGATTTCAAGTTAAATACACGTTTTGAGATCTTCAGTGTTCGTTTTCACTGTTTTTCTATGATACTGTATGTGTGTGAGATTGTAATTTTGTGGGAGCTCTAACTCATAAACACATCAGTTAACGGTATCAATCCCACAATATCGTAATTGCATTTCTCGAACACGGGTTCTGGAGTCGTTGCTTTTTCCATGGCATTCTGGTATTTTATACTCTTTTTATTAACTTTACTCAGATACATTCATCTATTCAAATCCAAAATATAAATGTATATCAATAAATTTGAATCAAAAGTTGAACGTGATTAAAAAAATTCGGCCGTCCCGCGATTAGAAAGTATTTAAACAGTTGTAACGTTTACGGTATTTTCATTTTAATTTGAAATTTAGTAACAGATCGATTGCTGTACTTTCCGCGCACCTAGTGACACCAAGTGGCAATAACGTGCAATACGTGTGAAAACAAACAAGCCATATTGAGTTCGATTTTAAGGTTAAGAAATTATTGTAATTATTGTATCGTAATTCATAGAAACTCTAGACTTGAAAAGAAAAACTATCCATGAAACGGAGGATGAAAGGCTAATGAGATTAACGAGGCAAAAAGAATAACACAAAAATAAGAGAAAGAATATACTAGAATTAATTAAAGACAAGGCAGAAACAGGAAGGGAAAATTAAAATAAAAAATTTCAATGACCTATCAACTTATATTTTTAGTGAATTGTTAAAAAAATTGTTGAGTATATATTAATAAGTATTCATATTCAAAATCAATGGACAATTTCTTAATATTAGATGAATTTGTTTTTGGCAACCAAATTGATAGTTTTTATGATATGCATTAGAGTGAAAAGTAATTAATTTTAAATTATATTAAAACTTGATTTCAGTTGATAATTTACTGGTAGACTGAGCACCTCTAGTTTAAGTTTTATATTGTGTTAATTGTCCCGTCTGCTATTTTAAAAGTCCAGATATATTTTAATCATTTCGAAGCTAAATTATATCTTTGTTCTGTTCTGGAAAAAGCATTTTGAAGGAGATGCACAACATAAAATCGTAGTTTGGCAAAATGTTACTATTAAAAAATTTCCTTATGAATGTTTTATAACAATATTAGCTACAATATAAATTTCTATATTGAATAATAATTTCTGAAGCAGATTAGTACATTATAATTTGATCTCATTGCCATAATTATGAATTCATTTCACTAAAATGTAGAAAATAAAAATATATAAATCATCTCTATCCATTTTTAATGTTTCTTATAAAGTGCACTGAAAAGCATTAAATAAACTTTATTGCTCAAGAAACTATCTGGATCTTAAGCAAAAGTTTCATTTTACATATATGCAATGTTTTTTAATGTAATGGAATTTTTTAATGATGCCTTCCCCGCAAAGCCAAAGGCTTGTCTGCAGTTACGGGAAAAACCCCAAGATGAATCACAACTCCATGCCCGAAGCGAGATTTGAACCCGCGACCTTTAAGTCAGAAGGCTGACACACTGCCTACCAGTCTAACCCAGACATATGAATCTCTAAAAAAAAGATCTCATATGGCCAACACATGACTTTCTCCATATTTGGGGTATAGATATTTAAATTATTATAAATAGCATTATGAGGCTACATTATTATTTTGTATCGTAAAAGAATACCGTCGTCCTTATATCCGTAAATTACATATATTCTGAATATGTTTACAGAATTCACTGCTACATGGTGGTGGCGCTGTATACTGGAAATTACGAAAAAAGATTAATATCTCCGAAATGGTGGTTCTACGAAAATTTGTTTCAAACAAAACCTGGAAGGAATATTATTCTCTACAACTTTCGTCTTCCTGAAGATTACCAATAAGGACTATTTAAGGAGATATTTCACGGAAACCGAAAAAATCGATTATTTATAAATAATTCCTAAACAATAACTGCTATGGAAAATTGTTTCAAATCGAATTTGTAGGAAATTACATTCTCTATAAACTTTGTATAGAATTGTATATACAATAATGATGTTTTAACGAAGAAATATCGCAATAACCGAATCGGGTTTCGATTAAACCTCGACTTTCGGTTAACCGGTACTGTCCAAAAACTAATTAGTTCTTTGTGCTCATGTTAAAGTGTTAAATATGAAGTTTGCTAACGATATGGCAAGTACTTTTTGAGTTAGAGCGCCCACAATCACATAGGCACACGCACACACACACACAGACATCATTCCGAAAATAGTCTAAACGTGGTTTACGGACCTCAATACGTATTTCCGTTGAAATCTCGATGTCGATTTTTTTCATGAATACAATACTGTCCTATAACTACGTATGGAGAAAGTAAAAAAATATATGGGATTTGTTAATTAAACAAAAAATTTTCAGCCTTTTTATAATTTAGTGAATAGTTTAATTACCTTGTGCGGGAAGATGCGAGGAGAAGAGTGAGGAGAAGAGGAAGGGGAGGAGGGAGGGAAGGAAGAAGGGGAAGAGGGAGGGGTGGAGGGGGGGAGGAGGGAGGAGGGGAGGGGGGAGGGGGGGTGGAGGGAAGGAAGAAGGGGAAGAGGGAGGGGAGGAGGGAGGAGAGGAGGAGGTACAGTTGGTGGGGGAAGTTATGGGGTAGGTGATGCTAGTGGTGGGGTTTGAGAATGAGTTGGAGGGTGGGTTTATAGGGCATGTCAGGCATCGTGGTCTGCGGCAGGGGTGGGACCCTTCATGGTGCAGAGGAGTGGGTGATTGGGGTTCTTTTCTCCACAAGATGTTGGCAAGGTTGGGAGGTCTGCGGAAGGAGAGCATTGGGGGTGTGGGGAAGGAGACCTGGTTGGGGGAGGAAGTGAGGATTGGGTGGGCTGCCTTTAGGATGCTTTTTAGGGAATCGTGGATTCCGGGATAGATGGTGGTGATTAGGGTGAGTTGGGGGGTAGAGTCGGGGGTTGCGGGGCGGTTGGATTGTAGGTTAGGGGTGCTGGGTGCGACAGCCCGTCGGATTTGGTCCCGAATCAGGTCCGGCGGGTATCCGCGTTGGAGGAGAGCATTTTCGAGGACGGAGCAGTACTCGGAATGTGAGGTTCTGTCCGAGCAGATTCTCCGTCCTCGGCGAGCTAGGGCGTAGGGGATTGAAGTTTTAGTGTGGATGGGGTGGCAGCTGTGGAAGTGTAGATATTGAAGGCGGTTGGAAGGTTTTAAATGTACTTTGGTGTGTATTTGGTTTTCTCGGATGGAGAGGTGACATCCAAGAAGGTGATGCTGGAGGGAGAGGAATGGTAGGTGAAGGAGAGCGTGGGGTGGGAAGAGAGGCGCTGTAAAAAGGATTGGAGTGAGTCGGGTCCATGTGTCCAAAGAAGGAATATGTCGTCGATATACCTCAGCCACAGGAGTGGTCTGGGGTGTATGTCGAGGAAACGTTCCTCCCATTCAACACCTAGTTGCACTAAATAAATAAATAAATATATATATATATATATCCTCCCACATCTCTCCTTCGCATCGCCTCTCTTTCCAACCACCTCTCCCCCCCCTTTCCTCTCCCCGTAACCACCACCCTCCTCCTACCGTTTGTGGAGCATTATTTTTCTGCTCGGCAACTTATTTACATTCCAGGTAGAGTGGAAAATTCACCGTTGAGATTTATGACCAATTTTATTAGCTTTCACTTCCTTCGGGAAAGTTCTGTAAATCCTTCCTTTCTGAACCAATGGTTTTCTTAGATTTAGTGTTTTTTCGCACGTTTGCACTCATAAAAGTGAGATTTATTCAATTCTCCGCCATCGGTATATATAGATATATTTTTGTTTTTACTCAGAGTTGAAGTTTCTGTTTAGGGTATTTAGGAATTATTTACAATCCATTCTTGAAAACTTAATCTGTTTCTATTTGGATTGATTTATTGATTTCAGTAGTTTCGATAATATCACAACTAATTTCTCAGAAAACTTCAGAACGTTATCACATGACTTTACGGACTTATAATAGTTAAATTTCAAAATTATAACCAACTGGATAGTTTGACCTACTTTAAGGCTCTTATTTAATAACTAGTCTAAATACGAACATTTGTTGTATAACTAGACACCGAAAACAGAATATCAATTTCAATATTCAATTTCCTGTTTTATATACTGCGGGGGAAACCATACAAAATATAACATACCTTGTTTACAACTTAATTCGAGGCCAGGTGCAATTTCATTTATTATGGAATTTGCGAGTAAAATAATCACGAGACATTCTCTATCTCCGAGACTATGTATCGTAGTTTGTGCTCTCGCGGACTTATTTGTATAAAATATCTGCTATTTTGTTCTTTAGCCAAGCAAATATCTTGATCCAGCATTTTGACTCTGGCGGTACTTTCCCATTATGACGCCACAAAATACTGTTGTTGTCCTGTTATCACAGAAATCACGACATCTTAGTTTTAAATGTCGTATGCCGTCTATGAAATTTCATATATAACACTTTGGTATTAAAATGACAAGTAATTTTTGAGTTAAAGCGCCCACAATCACATACATCCATCCATCCACACACATACACACACATCATTCCGAAAATAGTCTAAACTTTGTCTACGGAACGCAAAACGAGTATTTCCGTTGAAATCTCGAAGTCGATTTTTTTCGTGATCATAGTACTTTCCCTATACTACGTATGGAGAAAGTAAAAAAGGAAAAATCGATACAACAATGTACAAACTTTCTCATATACTAATGCGTGGTTTAGTTGTCTTTAGAATATGAAAACCGTATCAAGCAGGTTTTTAGATAATCCAATTTTTGTGAAAGATTCCAGGAATAAACTAGCCTTATATTCATTCATTGAGAAAAATGAGATATGTAGTGTTATCGCATAAGTATATTCAAGTAATTATAAGTTATTTTATCAAAATCGTCAAAGCCGTTTTTGAGAAAATCGAATTATTGCTAAAGTTGACTAGTATAAACTACATAGCCTTATATTTATTTTTGAGAAATTTGAAGTATTTGGTATTATTGAACACGGAAACTCAAGTAACTGTACGAAATTTGATCAGAATCCTTACAGCCGTTTTAAGAAAATCAAATTGACGTTAAAAATGCATGGAATACCTAAACTTTCCTTAATTATTGAGCAATGTCAATCATTTCTTCATAGACTGCTCAGTATGATAAAATGCCTAAGTACAAGATTTCATTCATTTTCGCTCTGCCGTTTAGGCTCAAGAGCCAGTAACAGATAGACGGACGGCATTGCGAAAACCACTTTTTCGGATTCAGAGACACCTAAAACGCATATTTTCGTAAAAATCGCGAGGTCGAATTTTTTCGCGATAACCATACTTTGTCAATATACTTCGTACACGAGAAAGTAAAAATAAGGCAAAATCTCATATCAAGCCGTGTGCACGTAAAGAGGATATTGAAAGACGAATGGGAAGCCATCCTACCTGAAGTTTGTCAAAATTTAGTTTCTTCTATGCCCAAAATGCTGCAAGCCGTTGTAAAATCAAGAAGTTATCCTACCAGACATTAAAACAAAAATCGGTACAACATACATATGTACAAAGTTTCTCATATACGAATGCATCGTTTAGTTATCTTTAAATAATGAAAATCATATCAGCCGGATCTTAAAAAATACAATTTTTGTTGCCTAGAAGAAACTAGCCTTATATTCATTTTTTGAGAAATATGAACTATACTGTATTATTGAAGACGTAAACAAAAGTAACTGTAGGAAATTAGATCAAAATCGTTGAAGGCGTTTTTGAGAAAATCGAATTATTGTTAAAGTTGCCTAGAAGAAACTAGCCTTACATTCATTTTTTGAGAAATATGAACTATGCAGTATTATTGAAGACATAAATTCAAGTAACTGTACGAAATTTGATCAAAATCGTTATAGACATTTTTGAGAAAATCAAATTGTTCTTAAAAATGCGTAGAATAAAGTTTCCTTAATTATAGCGCAATGTCAACCATTTCTATGTATACTCTGCTCAGGATTATAATATGCCTATGTACGGAATTTCATTCATTTTCGCTTTACCGTTTAGGCTCTAGAGGCAGTAAAGTCAGACAGACAGACGACATTGCGAAAACCACTTTTTCGGATTCAACGACACCTAAAACGTATATTTCCGTAAAAATCTCGGGGTTGAATTTTTCCGCGATTACAATACTTTCTCAATATACTTCGTATATGGGAAAGTAAAAATCAGTTGTGTCTAGCACATGACATTATCCATGCAAAGTAATTACTGAGATTGCAATTGTAATTACAAGTTGCTCTCGACAACAGCATCATCAGGAATAACTATCGGCAATTACACTCATGAATAATTTTTAACACTTTAAATAATATTCACTTTTAATCGCTTTTCGCGTTGGATAAACAATAAGCACACAGGATTGTTGTTTGTTGCTATGAATAACAAAATATCTCACTGCTAACGCCAAATTAACTCGCAAAATATTCGTGATTAAAGTTAGCGTTGGCGGCGCTGGCATTGCTGCTAATATTTACAAGAAAATTTGTTTAAAAATATTGTTTCCAGATAATATTGGGATAATTGAAATTACCCTTAGCAGCGCTGGAGTCTCTATCTAGATTCGAAAATATTATCATAGCAACGAAAACAGAGCTATTACCTAGCAACATTCAAAATACTAAAAATATCCCTACAACATACATTGTACAAGCTTTCTCATATACTAATGCGTCGTTTAGTTATCTTTAGAAAATGAAAATCGTATAAGCCGGTTTTTAGAAAATCCAATTTTTTTAAGTTGCCCAAGAATAAACTAGCCTTATATTCATTTTTTGAGAAACACTAAGTATAAAATATTATAGCAGACGTATACCCAAGCAACGGTAAGAAATTTGATCAAAATCGTTCCAACCGTTTTTGAGAAAATCAAGTAGGAGTAGTAATTAGGTTTTTAGGTGCGTCTACAGCTAAGGTCATTTTACACCGTCAAATTCTGTTAGAGAAAATCAGCATACATCACAACATCCATGCCCGAAGCGGGATTCGAACCCGCGACCTTTGGGTCAGAAGGCAGGCACACTGCCTATCAGTCTACCCTTAAAGTTGCCTAGAAGAAACTACCTTTATATTCATTTTTTGAGAAATATGAATTATTTGGTATTATTGAAGACGTAAACTCAAGTAACTGTACGAAATTTGATCAAAATCGTTAGAGCCGTTTTTTAGAAAATCAAATGGTTGATACTTTGGATTGCGAAATCTGCTTGAAAAGTGCCTATCAGTGTAAGTAAGAAGCAATTTTTGTGCTCCATCACACTATAGACAATTATTGTCGGTGATATATGAATTTATTATTGAAATTGGTTACTCGTTGTTACGATTAAATGTATATTAAACCCTAGTAGCAATAAGTGGTAAACACATAGTGGTAACATAGTATGTCCAATATACTGTATTCATATGTATTATTTGGGGAACAACTACCTCCAATGTACTGTATTCATATGTATTATTTGGGGCACAAATATGTCACAAAATATCCGCCAGATACGTAACCCCTACTTTTACCATAGTTCTTATGGTATTCCTTTTTTCGCTATACGTTTTTATTTTCTCCATATGTAGTAATGGGAAAGTATTGTGATCATGAAAAAAATCGACTTCGAGATTTTAACGGAAATACACGTTTTGAGGTCCCTAGAACACGTTTGGAATATTTTCTGAATGATGTATGTGTGTACGTGTGTATGTGATTGTGGGCGCTATAACTCAAAAAGTACTTGCCATATCGTTACCAAACTTCATATTTAACACTTTATCATGTGCACAAAGAACTGATTAGTTTTTGGACAATAACGGTTAACCGGAAGTCGAGGTTTATCATTTCTTGCTGTTTTCACCTCTTCAACTGCAGGAAACTATCTCATTTTTCTTCAAGATGATGCAAATCTACTTACTACTTCCTTCTTAACTGATATATTTATACATTTTAACGATCTCAATCTGAAATTACAAGGAAAGGACAAAATTATTTCTGAATTGGTGTCAGTTGTAAACTGCTTTCGTAAAAACTTGATATATTTTCTTCAGATTTAAGCTACGAAATATTCACTCTCCGTGTATGAAAGAAGCACTGACGGAAAAAATAATATACAGTTAGTCAAAAGCGAATACATGGATTTTCTAGAAAAACTAAAACATGAATTCGATGGAAGGTATGCAGATTTTCACAAAATAGAGAAATTAACAACTCCTCGTTAAAACATTTCTACTATAACCAAATGGGGAATGGACTAGTGAGGCATCCAAATGATTCGAAAGTGATAAAGCTGCACTGCAGTTGGAAATTACTGATTTCCAGGAAGATTTTGCTTTGAAAGAAAAAATGACTAACACTGATTTCCTACAATTTTGGGGAAAATATGTGCTACATGAGAAGTACCCCAAAATAAGGAAAGTGTGTACTCGATTATGCACAATTTTTGGTTCAACATATACATGTGAATCAACATTTTCGAAGATGAACTTTATAAAAAAAAATCTGATGTGGCCAACACATGACTTTCTCCATATTTGGGGTATAGATATTTAAATTATTATGAGTAGCATTATAAGGCAAAATTATTATTTCGTATCGTAAAAGAAGACACGTCCTTGTTGCCGTAAATTACGTATATTTTGAATGATTACAGAATTCACCGCTACATGGTGTTGGCGCTGGAGGCTGGTATTAAGAAAAAGCGAAATATATCCGAAATGGTTGGTTCTACGAAAATTAGTTTCAAACAAAACTTGGAAGATATATTATTCTCTACAACTTTGGTCCTTACGAAGATTACCAATAACGATGTTGTCAAGGAGATATTTAACGGAAACCATAAACCGGTTATTTATAAATAACTGCTAAACAATAACTCCTATAGAAAATTGTTTCAAATGAAAGTTGTATAAAATTACATTCTCTATAACTTTTGTATAGAATTGTATATACAAAAATGATATTTTAACCAAGAAATATCGCAAAATACGGATCGGGTTTCGAATAAACCTCGACTTCCGGTTATCTGTTATTGTCCAAAAACTAATCAGTTCTTTGTTCTCATCTGAGAGTGTTAGATATGAAGTTTGGTAACGATATGGCACGTACTTTCTGAGTTAGAGCGCCCACACTAACATACACACACAGACATCATTCCGAAAATTGTCTAAACGTGTTCTAGGGACCTCAAAACATGTATTTCCGTTAAAATCTCGAAGTCGATTTTTTTCATGAATACAATACTTTCCCATTACTACGTATGGAGAAAGTAACAAGTTTCGATCTCGGCTACCGGACGAACATCTGCGAAATTTGCTTCAAATATCAAGCACAAAATTTACTCCGGATTTTACGAAACTTATTGTAGAAAAGTGTAATTTTTCTCATTAATATATGTATACATAAATGTATTTATAAATAATATTATATTTGTAATAATTAAAAAAAGAAATGCAAATATTACATACTATTTATTTGACGATTCATTAATTTTATTCCAATTTCATGCATCCGGACCGCGATGAGATACTTTTTACTTTCTCCATACGTAGTAATGGGAAAGTATTGTATTCATGAAAAAATCGACTTCGAGATTTCAACGGAAATACATGTTTTGAGGTCCCTAGAACACGTTTAGACAATTTTCGGAATGATGTGTGTGTGTATGTATGTTATTGTGGGCGCTCTAACTCAAAAAGTACATGCCATATCATTACCAAACTTCATATATAACACTTTAACATGAGCACAAAGAACTGATTAGTTTTTGGACAATAACGGTTAACTGGAAGTCGAGGTTTATTCGAAACCCGATTCGGTTTTTGCGATATTTCTTCGTTAAAACATAATTATTGTATATACAATTCTATACAAAAGTTATAGAGAATGTAATTTCCTACAACTTTCATTTGAAACAATTTTCTATAGGAGTTATTGTTTAGCAGTTATTTATAAATAACCGGTTTTTCGGTTTTTGTTAAATATCTCCTTAAAAACATCCTTATTGGTAATCTTCGTAATGACCAAAGTCGTAGAGAATAGTATTTCTTCCAAGTTTTGTTTGAAACTAATTTTCGTAGAACCATCCATTTCGGATATATTTCGCTTTATCTTAATACCAGTATACAGCGCAAACACCATGTAACGGTGAATTCTGTAAACATTCAAAATATACGTAATTTACGGCAACAAGGACGTGCCTTCTTTTACGATACGAAATAATAATTTTACCTCATAATATTATTCATAATAATGTAAATATCTATACCCCAAATATGGAGAAAGTCGTGTTGGCCACATCAGATTTTTTTCTAATACGGACCGCGGAGAAAACTAATAGGTGGCCCCCACTGCTCTACACACTCCTCCACCGCAGCTTGTTATTAGTTGAGTTACTGTGTGTGGTACTCAAGCAGTGGCTTGGGAAATATTAACATATTTTTATTAATAAAATAAAAGCTGCTGGATATTTTCCCCGATATGCATCTATATTCGTTCATCGGACGTCATGAATATTATATCCACGAAGTTTCGGGCACATCGGTTTGTTAGAGACGTATTTAACATACAATTAGAAGAAAAATCATAATATCTCTAAAACTGTCGGCTTTATGAAGAAATGTTTCAAATAAAACTTCTAAAAAATTTTATTTTCTTAAAATTTTATGATATCAATTTACAAAAATTCAGTTTTAAAGGAGATATTTGGAAAAAAAACTACGAAAACCAAAATATCTATTAAAACTATGGGTCTTACGTAAAACTTTCAAGAAAAACTTGTAGCAAATTTATTTTCTACTGCATTTACGATATCAACTACTACTTATGAAAATTGAAATTAAACGAAGATATTCCAATTAAACGGAAAAACGATATGTATAAAAATTAACTTTCGAGTTACCTATATTGTTAAAAAACTAATCAATTCTTGTCACAATTATGAAAATATTATATTCAAAATTTGGCACTGAAATGATAAATATTTTTTGAGTTAGAGTGCCCACAATATTCCTATCACATACACCCAGACATCATAGAGGAAATATTCAAAACGTGTTCTAGGGACCTCCAAACGTGTATTTCCGTTGAAATCACGAAATAGATTTTTTCATGAATATAATACTTTCTCTATACTACGTATATGGAGAAATTAAAAAGTCAATCACATTAATGAAGAGGATTTCTTCTTCGTTTACGGCAGTGGTTCTTAACCTGTGGGTCACAGCCCCCTAGGAGGATGGGTGTTTGAGAATTCTAGGGGGGCGCGAAGCATTTTGAACCAAAATCATTTACGCCTCAAATTTTCGTTTTTTATATATTTCTAATGCTGCCTATTTATATTTTTGTATTTCTTTTATAACTATTTTAATGGCATTAGTATTGTACTTATGTATTCAAACGCTCCGCTAACTTATCGTTCATTATAACAGATGCAATCAATAAGGACGAATGAATTTATTATACGTAGAAATAATGTTATGAAAAACTACACGGATTTTTTACGCAATGACAACTTATTGCTGACTGCCCAAAAAATGACGCAAGTTTCTGCTTCGAAACCAAAATGAAACAGATAAGGATTCACCGAATAATCCCAAACAACCGACCGCAGCTCATGGGCTTAGATACTTAAAATAACTGTCATAAAACACTTACTTATTCTTTTTTTTATAAAAACGCAAAAATATATTCCAGAAAGTAACAATAGTCTTGGGCATATAACAGTTGTTTGGCAAAGATATATGTTAATGAAGATTTATTAGTTAAACATATTAAATAATTCTATATGAATTTGTTACATAAATATGAATAATCTAATCTACAATAATCGCTATTCAGATTGAAATTAACATTCATGTGCTCGTTTTCTTGCATCTATGAATCTGTTGCTTATCAATCGATTCACTGTTGCTTCTGGTGACTCATTATCTCTATGTCTTGCTTTTCGTTTGTTCTGATCATTCAGTCATTCATGTCTATCCGGTTCCGTTTCTCTTCTCCTAGCTTCGTCCTAGCAACACCAACATTCATAAACTCTGCCATTTTTCTACACAAACACCCGCACTCTGCAAATGCGAGTCTGATACTGACCAGACACCACAAATATTGAGCATAAACTCCGAAACTGAGTAGATACTTCACTTTATTCATACGGATCTGAAGTTTATCCTCAAATTCGCCCCATTCCCGAGTTTATACTCACAATCAGCAAGGAGTTTGTATTCCGATTTTTATGCATACCAAAGTGAGTTTAAGATCCGAAAATCAAGATAAGAAGTTTAAAGTCACTTTTATACATACCAGCATTTGTGCTATGCATTTTCAACAAAATTCATTTTTACATAACACGCAAACATGCACCGATTTGTTTCCATTAGACGTGGCTATTATTTTCATCTTTCACTACCATTTTGGCTTTTTGACGCGAAACTTGCGCAGTCACTTGGAGAAAATTATAAAAATTAATTTCCATATCGTAGAAATTCAAATATCATCCGAAAATCCCCACAATATATGTTTTAATACGATTTTTTCACAATTTTTATACATTTATTACGCATTAGGATCCAGAGAATAATAGACATTAACAAATACAGTTTGATGAATTGAATAAATGCAAAAAAAACACGAAAAAATAGTTGTGGAACGTCATTTTTGCCCTTTTTCGAAAGAGATTTGAATTTATACGTATGGAAATTCATTTCCATCATTTTCTCGGCATAAATGTGGAAATCCTTCATCTGTCTCATTTTTAAGATATTTTGAAATGCCAAAGAAAAAAGGCTCGTTCGCTTCGTTTCACCTCTGCCCATGTTATTCGAATGGAGAAAAGATACGTTCTTGGAGTCAAACCCAAGACTACTACGTACACGGCGATCAGTTTCAAATTGAAAAGTTGAAATGTCAAGTGATTCCTAAAAGTTTGATAGAAAAAGATTGAAAAGGTTTGTAGTTATGGGCGGCTTTCCATATTCTCCCATCTTAACTCCGTATAGCAAGGGTTTCCAACCATTTCGACGAGCACCAAGTTGTATCCTAGAATATCATAAGAGCACCACTACACTTCCGCAAGAGTATTAATGATAATAAATAAAATCAAACCAACATCAAAGTTATTGCTAAAAATCGTGAATACGTATACAAAGAAATCTACCGAGCAAATTAAATTATTGGTCCTAAGAAATTGGATATCAAGCACCGTGGAAGAGCACAGTCAGGCTTCCAATGAGCACCATCAGACTTCCGAAGAGAAGAGAGGTGCTCGCGAGCACCAGGTTGGGAACCTCTGTTCTAAGGTATAAGATTCAAAATCTACACTTTCATGCATTACGGTGCTTGCGAGCACCTATTCCAGCATCTTAAAAGAGCACCGTCAGATTGCAAAAGAGCACTACGGTGCTCGCGAGAACGGGGTTGGGAACCCCTGCTGTTTAGCGTGACCGTATTTCTTAACTCATCATGTAAAGAGAAATAATAAAGTTTAAATGTTTACATGTTGACAAGTTTTAAGAATAATCTCCAAAAGATTATTACCGATAATTTCCCAATAATAAAGAGAACCTTCGATTACAGTGTAACGCTCAATGATCAAGACTGAGTTACTCAGCCGTGGCAGAGTATCCGCTCATCCACGTTCTCCGGTTTACGTGGACAACGGTCTCTTTTGAAACAATGATTTCGCACGTGTTTTTCTTTGCAAATGGAAACGGCGCTCACGGGAATGCATCTACTAATTACCCGTTGCATGGAGATGAAGCGCGAAACTTGTATGTACAATCCTAGATCGTAGCGTATAATCGTTTATTTTTGTGGAATTATGCTGCATTGGGTGCTAACGCAACCGACTATACTAGTTACACTATTAAATTGAGACCAGCAGTTACTAAGTAATCGAAAATTGTTTTTTCTCTTTGAGACTAAACCTTGGTAATTCTTCGAAAAAGAGTTCATCCTTCGAACGGAAAGTAGTGGAATTTTTAATGAAACGCCGCAAACTTGGGAGATGGGCTAAAGAGGAGAGGAAAATGAAGAAGGCAGAGTTTTAAGGGCGATCAGAGTGCCACCTATAATGATCCAAAGCTAGTTTTCTGCGAAAGAAAATTATTTCACCAAAGTCTGTCGTTTCTTGAGGGGTTAACTTCCATACTTCCGGTAAGTTTGCCAGAAACGAATTTGTATGCTCATAAAAAGTCTTCCGCAAAGTCTACAGCATTACAAAGTGATCTAGAAGTCAATACAATATTAATATTTAAGCACATTAGTAATCTATGAGTCATCAAAAGTGTCATTGAGCCACTGCTAAACTATAATGGATATCTCTATAATCTTCTGTTATCACATCCGGGGATAATTGCAAAATTTACTGAAATCTAACAATTATTTCAATGTATGTTACACGGTTACTCTTATACCCGCTAGTAAGAATAAGGCAAATATATCTAGCATACTTTCCATAAAATTAGAACTAATGCTATATTGGAAATTTCCTATATTTTATTCATTTATTGACACTTCATCGGTTGCTAATCCAAGTTTCGCAATGGTTCTGATATCGTACTATTTTATTTAAGTTGTTCTTAACGTTCTACTCTGGGCCACTTTTCAATGTCCTTAGAAAAGTACATTCCAAGGGTCTCGCATACTTCAGCGATACGCGTTGATTTGAGATTTAGAGTTTAAATTCCGATAGAAAATAAGAAACTGAGAGCGAACGTAATTGGAGTAAATTTAAGCGTTGACAGAACGAGGAAAAGTGTAACGAGGGAAATAGAAACATATAATATGCGCGCAAAAGTTTATATTGAAAATTCCATAACTCGGTCCGAAATAAAAGTATAAAAAGTAACTTAAAGGTGGATTCACAAGAGTATGTGGAAAATAAGGAAGGAGAGCCGCTGGAGCTCTTTATCTGGTACAAATGTGTGAAATGTGAAAAGCACGAAATGGCAATCGCAGGGCAGAGGATGAGGTGACAGGAGAATGAAAAATGGCGTGTTAAGGGCAGAGTTGAAAGTAGAAAGAGGCAAAATGCGAGGTTTTAAGGAAGAGACCCAGAGAAAGTGTTTGACATGTACCCCCACCACTATCTCTCCATCCCTCTACTCCCCTATCTCTATTCCCCCCCCTCTCTCTCTATCTATCTCCATCCATCTATCTATATCTGTCTCTCTATCCATCTATCGCCCTCTGCCTCTACCACCTATTCTCTCTTGTTTTAAACATATCTTTTTTAATGCAAGGTTTTCAAACAAGATTAAAAAGGTCCCTTTCAATAAGTTTCTAATCAAATTTACCTTTCGTCGTCCGAGGATTCCAGTTGAGTGATATTCCACACTTAAATAAAATCTGACATGGCCAACACATGATTTTCTCCATATTTGGGGTATAGATATTTAAATTATTATGAACAGCATTATAAGGCAAAATTATTATTTCTTATTGTAAAAGAATGCAGTCGTCCTAATTTCCGTAAATTACGTATATTTTGAATATGTTTACAGAATTCACCGCTACATGGTTGTGGCGCTGTATACTCGAAATTTACGAATAAGCAAGATATCTCCGAAATGGATAGTTCTACTAATAATTGTTCCAAACAAAAGTTGGAAAAATGTTATACTCTACAACTTTAGTCCTCACGAACATTACAAATAACGACGTTTTTAAGATTATATTTGACGGAAACCGAAAAAAAACGATTATTAATAAATAATTCCTAAACAATAACTGCTATGGAATATGTTTTCAAATAAACGTAGGAAATTATATTTTCTACATTTTACTTTCTCCATACGTAGTAATGGGAAAGTATTGTGTTCACGAAAAAAATCGACTTCGAGATTTCAACGAAAATTAGGCGATTTTTTACCAAATAGCGGAAAAAATTCTAACAAAGCTGATTTTTGGCAGAGATGCTCAAACTGGCATCTAGTTCAACATACTATAGTCGATCCGAAATCGGAAGACTCCTGGCCTACTTAGAGCAAGTAGCCAATCACGAACGTTTCCCCTTCCATCGCCCCTCTCAACTTTCGTGCGTGAGAGCAGATATCGGTGCGCGCTGCCAGCTCTTGCTCAGCTGATATACTACGCAGTTTCTAAATAAAATACTTCCCATCCTTTTTGATCCACAACAAGGAAACGGCGGTAGAAACGGCAACGCAGTCCGATGCGATCTCTTCGAGAGCAGGAGTGAGACTGGTTTCCTCCCCACTACCTTCCCAAACAAACAGTCTCCTATTGGCTGCTGCTAACTGGCGTCCGCCCCTTTTCCGAGGCCAGGAGTCTTCCGATTTCGGATCGACTATAAAAGTCCTCAATGATCCGGTGTGAGCTTCGGCCGCCATATTGGAAGAATGGCGCCCGAAATCACTTTTTCGTGAATATCTCGCGAACGGTGGCATCTACGTGAAAATGTTTTATTACATAGTTGTGGCGAATTAAATTTTCTACAAAAAAGGTTCCATCACTTTTTGTCGTCAGAGTAACCATTCTCCGTCAAAATAGCGAAACACAAAGCGGACTCAATGAAAACGGCGAGAAACGTGGCGAAATCCGTATGAGTATGTGTTGGTAATGTCTCCGCATCGCCGTTTTTTTATATATATGTGCTTTGGTGGTGGAGGGGAGTGGTTAGGGGGAATGGTCACTGTCAAACCGGGGGAGGGGGAGGGAGGGAGCATGACCACCCTCTCCTAAAAAATTTAATTCTTGGAGAAAAAAGCGCTGAACGATATACCTCTGATGTTCAAATTTATATCTTTTTATACTTATTTCCACACCACCCTGGAGGTAAAGTACATGGCGCGTTTTTTGAATGTGGTATCCCCAGTAGGTCTAGTCCACAGTATATCGTTCAGCTTATTCCAGTCTCAGTCTTTTAACAGCTGTAAT